>APFE031631700.1:40603-80040 GCA_000404065.3 Pinus taeda
GAAAAAAAGCTCTAAGAGGTTGCTTAAGTACATATAGTACACCTTCACTTCATCAGCTTACGAGCCCCAGGTTGACAATTAATGACATCAATTTAGGAACACTAAATTGACTAAAAAGTGACTACGTTTTATTTCTTCAGGCAGAGTCTGTAATTGGGCCAGGTAGCCTCTGGATTCATCCTTCTTTTGGAAGGTGAGATATCTAGTGAATGCACATACAATCAATCTCTGTACAAGAAATACTTAGTTCTCACGAATTTTAGATTGGAAGCGATTGAGTTTTGAGTTGGTGGAATTCGAATTTGTAATAGTGTTTTCTTGGTGTCAAAGTTGAAATGTCTTTCAACAGATTGCGATTGGAGTATGCTCTTGAGGGTAGCTTGAACTATATTGCATGGAAGGACAGGATGGAGTAGGTGTTAGATGATAATGGGTTGAAGGATTTCATAGATGCGAATGTCCCAAAACCCACTAATGCTGTTGAAGCTGAGGCTTGGAAAAAGAATACAGCAAAGTGTCGAAGGATTCTGTTGGAGGGTGTGAGGGATCACATTGTGTCCAGCCTCCATGGAAAGGCTTCTCCACACTTGATGTGGAAAGCATTGACAGATCTATTCCAAAGCAAGAGTGACAAGAGGAAGTTGGCGCTCAAGGATAAACTCAGAAACATAAAGTGTTAGAAAGGAAACAGTAAGGGCTCACGAAGTTCACCCAATGTCAGGATGAGCTGGGAACTGTGGGGGTAACTGTTGATGATGAGAACTTGGTGAGCTTGGCTCTACTTGGTCTTCCGAAGAGTTGGCATTCCTATCAAGGTTTTGTCAATGGTTGGGAGAAGTTTCCAGGATGGGAGAGACTTTGGTCAGATCTTGTGCAAGAGGAGATCAGGCGGAATACCGGGGACGGATCTTCATCAAAGGCATCTGATGAAGAAAATTGCGCTTTGGCTGTCAAAGAAAAGAAGGGGAAGAACAAGAAGGCTTCTCATTCTGGTGCGAAAGGTAAGAAGGAGGACATGTCCAAGGTGAAGTGCTTTCACTGTCACCAGCACATACACTATGCCACAAATTGTCCATAGAAGAAGAAAAATAAGCAAGCTGATGGATCTGCAGTGGGAGAGGCCTTAGCCTCATAGTTTGAGCTGGATTTTTTGTTGATCGCATGCTTGGTATCAAGTGTGATGGGATCGGTATGGTTCTTGGCAGTGGTGCGTCCTTTCACATGACAGGAGATAGAGATTTGTTCTTTGATCTGAAGGACAAAGATCTTGGAGTGCACATCGAGATGGGCGATGATGGTAGATACAGTGCGACTGGTATCGGTACCATTTCCTTTGAGAGGGAGTCTGGTAAACCCTTCGTATTGAAGGAAGTCATGCATGTTCAGGATTGAAGAAGAATATTATCTCTGTGGCGATGTTAGAAGACAAGGGGTATGATTTTGTTTTCAGCAAGGGAAAAGCTTTCCTGCGCAGCAAGACAACTGGTGAGACCCGGAAGATAGGGGTTCGAGTAAGGAACCTTTATCAGTTGCATGTAGATGGATGCGCAACAATGGTAGGCAAGGCAGAAGGATTGGTGAGCCGAGATGATGGCGAGTTTTGGCACAGGAGATTGGGTCAACTTCACCATGGAGCCTTGAAGATACTGCAGCAGATCACTACAGGGCTTCCTAAAGGCACACTTGCGCAGTCAGATCAGTGCAAGGGGTGTACTTTGGGGAAGTTTGTGAAAGCCGCCTTTCACGAGAAGGATAGTCGCGCCACGACGATCCTTGAGAGAATTTACACAGACGTGTGTGGACCTTTCTCAGTAGCTTCGACAGCAAAGCAAAAGTACTATGTGATCTTTGTTGATTATTTCTCTCGAAAGTGTTGGATCTTCTTCATGCAGAAGAAGAGTGGGACGTACTCAAAGTTCTGTGAGTTCAAAGCACTGGTCGAGAAGGAATCAACGAAGAAGGTGAAGGCTCTTAGGAGCGACAATGGTGGTGAATTCATCTCTAGCGAGTTCAAGGACTTCTACAGCGTAGAAGGGATTCGAAGAGAGCTCATAGCTCCCCACAACCCACAACAGAACGAGGTTGCTGAGCGGAAGAACAGAACGATCGTGGGCGCTGCACGGGCGATGTTGCATGATCAGGGCCTACCCCTTCACTTGTGGGCGGAGGCATGCAATACTGCAGTTATGTGCAGAACCGTTGTCCTCATAAGATACTTGGCATGAGTACACCCGAGGAGGCTTATTCTGGTAAGAAGCCTGATCTTTCTCATTTGAGGATTTTTGGTGCTAACGTTTACATGCATGTGACGAAGGATGCTAGGAAGAAGTTGAAGCTGACCACAGAGGTTGGGATATTTGTGGGGTACACTGATACGCCCCACAACTATCGTGTGTATTTTCCAGACAGTGGTAAAACTGTTGTGCAACAGGATATAAAATTTCAAGAGGAGAAAGCCATGAAGTGTTCGCTTGAGAGGGAGCTACACTTGCATGCATATGAGGTGTTATTAGCTCCTAAGGATGAGCTTCAGGACGTGGATCAGCCACAGGACGAGGTTCATGGAGTGGAAGAGACCACTCAAGCAGCGCCAACCATCAGAGAGCGAAAGCGCTTGAGAGAAGTTGAGCGACTGGCTCAAGATGTAGAGAAAGTTGTAGGACCACCTACAACCCAACGTAGATAGAGACAGTCACCTGATTGGTACACTAGATACATGGCTCTTATGAGCAAGTGTGTTGTGACTGAGCCATCCTCTTTCGAGGAAGCTGTGGAGGATCCCGCATGGGTAGACGCCATGGTGGAAGAGTATGATTCTGTTGTCAAAAACAGTGCATGGGAGATTGTTCCTAGACCGGAAGGAAAATCAGTGGTGGGTTCAAGATGGATCTACAAAGTTAAGCAGGCAACTGACGGGAGTGTGGATAAGTACAAGGCAAGATTTGTTTCCTGAGGCTTTTCACAGATAGAGGGGATTGATTATGAGGAGACCTTTGCACCTGTCGCAAGGTATTCTTCCATATGGACGATTTTTGCTCTCTTAGTGCAGATGGGATGGCACATTCATCAGTTGGATGTGAAGAATGTGTTCCTTCCTAGAGGTTGCAGGAAGGAGGATGCTACTTCAGCGGAGGTAGTGGATGCCACTGGTTACCAGCAGTTGGTGGAGTCGCATGTGTGCAGGCTCAAGAGAGGCACATCGAGATATGGATTGGATGAGGTGAAGCTATGTGGCTTCATGGATGCAAATTGGGCAGGGAGATCAAGAGGCCAAGTATATGGCAGCAAGGGCATTAGGTACCATCATATCAGAGATTGTGTGCAGCGGAGGATCATGTTACTTTCATACATTCCAATGGAGGATCAGGATGCTGATATTCTGATGAAGGCTCTCACCAGGAGAAAATTCGAATACCACCGAGGCAAGATAGGGGTTGCTAATAATCCATATCTTGTCAAGAGGGAGTGTTGAGATTACAACAAGATGATGGAGCTTAGTGAAAAGGGTCGCCTTCACTAAGTGGACCCGCAAGTAAATTATGGCGCAAAGTCTATTTTTAGACTATGTCTATTTTTAGACATATGGATCATGTCTATGAGTTGCAGGATGTTGTTTACGGATGATTGGTCAATTTGGCAAAAATAGATGGACTTCTATTTTTAGACAACAATGGTGACACTGTCAAGTCTAATTATAGAGCAATCAAATATTATTAGCTTATAATAATATTTAGAATATAAACTTTATCTTATTCTCTTAGAGCACTTCATTTTGAGCTACAGATGTGGCACATGCAGCTGTCAGAAGGAAATACATTTTCTTTGTGGGTCAGTTGAGTTATTGCATGCATGACTTTAGTTAGAACTCAATCAGTTGAGTTTGGTGGAGTTGATTGTGGAGTTGATGGAGTTGTGTTCAGATTGACTTGGTTAAACTAGTTGTAATTAGTCTAACTGCAAATAGACTAATGATGAGTTGTTAAACTAATTATTAACTCATAATGCAACTAAAGAATACATCATTTAACTCGGTTGCATGTCAGTGCATGTTCCAGTTCAGCAGGGACAGGTGTTAGAGGATCAGATTGCTATCAGTTGTGACTATAGTTGTGCATGAGGATTTACACAATCAATGGGATTGAGTTATGCCAATGCGAATTGGCCAATACCAAGTGATTATAGCCTCTTCTCACGTGATTCCCAGTGTGAGTGATTCTTTTGAGGTAAATATGAGTTTGGTTCAACCATTCTCATCCATTCTTGTGCAAGTATTGAGCAGTGGAGGCAGGCAAGCAGTGGAATAGATTTGGAGATCAGATCTGAGCTGTATTGTGTATAACAGGTGGAGATAATGCTGGATACCTGTGAGAAGTATTGACTATTGTAATGTTACATGTTCTCAATCATTAATATATAGATAGTGTGGGGTTTTCAGCTGTAATCTTTCCCCGGGTTACATACTGTGTTAATGTGTGCATGCTCTTGATGTTTTATTGTCATTGATGCTGCTATATTGATGATCAACGTAGAGGAGCTTATGTATTGTGTATGTATTCCACAATAGTACATGATCAGGATAATATCCATTGAATATGTGTTTATTATTCAAAATTTCTACACTTAGTTCCAAAAATGGCTATAGTTGCACAACAATTAGCCTTCCTTCCTCCTCGCTCCCTGTTGCCATCTCCAACGGTCATTGGGTTTAATGACATTATAAAAAATGGTATTAATTCTTTGAAAACCAAACTTGAGAAATTTGTTAAGAAGTTGGATAGGATTCCAAAAGTTCATGTGAATCTAGGTAAATCTCGAGCAATGGCTATCAATCTAGCTAAAAGAGGTTTGGTTGGAAAATTTATGGGTGTTTGGCCTTCTCCAATATCTTTGAGGCTATAGGTGGAAATAAACTAGAGACCCCTAGTTACGGCCATATTCAGTGTGCCTTCTATGGCATAGGCTTGTTCACATTTTTACTTGAAATTAAATAAGATTGGGATCTCATATTTGGGATTAGCCTTACTTCATGGGTTTTTAGGGTCTTTACTTGGATCGTTGGACCATGTATTTTAACCTTGACAATGATGTTCCATCAATAGTTATAATATGCATGAAAATTCCCCACTTACCTCTTCGCTGTTAGGATGAGGATACTTTGAGAAATGTTATAAATTTCTTAGGAAGATACATAGATAAAGAAGAACCAAGAGATTCAATGTATGCATGTACTTATATATGTGTAGAAGTAGACCTTGAGAAAGGACTTCTAGAAGAAATTTAGATCAAATTAGATAATTATTATTTCATTTAGCAAGTGGATAATGATCAGATCCCTTTCAAGTGTAAATGATGTCATGGATATGGCAACTTTGCTAGGAATTACCCCAAAAATTAGTATGCCCTTAAGCAGCAGGAGTATGGGGTCAATGAAAAATCCAGAAGAGAAGAAGAGGAAAAACATGTCAAAAGCACCAAAGGAGACAAGTTCCCTGCCAAGGGGCCCCTCCCCCATCAATTCCTCATAATGTGGGGAAAGATTCATTTTCAAGATTTGGGAAGAAGATTTAACAACATGAAAATCAATTCATTGTCTTGGAAAATGAAGAGGATGAAGGAGAAGATTGAGGGGTTGAAGAGACAAAACATACTTAAGAAGAAAAGGGAGATGGTGAATCATATGATCAGAATAAAGTTATAGAACCTGAAGATGACCTTTTGTGAAATCTCTTGGTGGAAGATGCAAGTTCTGAAAAGGAATAAGATTTTGAATATCCACAAGTAGGGAAATATCACCTTGATTTTTTTGACTCAGATGATGGAAAGTCAAAAAAATAAAAGGAAAGGGGCTTTGATCCCCCAAAATGTACAAGGAAAGTCAAAAAATGAAAAGGAAATGGGTTTCATCCCCCAAATGTGGTATAAAATCTAATTGGGAGCTCCAATCGACTCTTATGGAAATGGTTAAGAAAAACAAACTCAATCGATGATTAGTGTTCCTTCATTTAGACTCCTTAAAAATCAAAATAAATTTGGTTCCTATAGCCCTCATCCTTGTGGGGGCCCTAAAGCTTCTAGAAAATAATGAATATCATCTCCTATAATTTCAGAGTGATGAGAATTGAGAAAATGGAATTTGAAATCAAAATCTTAATAAGATCAAAGAATCCTCATATCCTCCTCCTTTAGGAAATGAAATTATGGGAGTGTGAAGCTTTAAAAAAATGTAAAACAATTTGGTAAGGGATTAAAGTAGTGGCTTCATGTGGATTTTGCACTCTATTGTCATCCTCCTTCTTCAATATTCTACAATATCATATAGTCCTGATGATGAACCACACTTGCTGGTTCAAAACGCGTCGGCCAAAAAATTCTTTCATTTGATTTCTATCGAAAGACTTTTTTTAATAAGGAAACTCTTAGCATTGGATCATCACTAGATTGATTAATCTCCCATATGGGAAAAAATGAAACATTGTAAGCATTTACATGCCAAATATGTATCATGAGAAGGTGGAATGTTGGAATTCTTTGTTATGACAAAGGGAAACCCTTCTCAACTTTAGTTGCATATTATGAGGGGGATTTAATGTTAAAATTCACTAGTGGGAGAAGAAAGGTGGAATAATTATAAGATATCAGTTTCAAGAAAAAATGTTGTGTTTGATTTCCTATTTGGACCTGGTCAATATCAAACCTAAACTCTCCAAATTCACTTAGAGTAGAAAAAGGGTAGGCCCCAGACACATTGTTGCAAGATTAGATCAATTTCTAGTAGGGAGTGATTTTTTGGTTCAGAAAATTTCTCCCTCTTCCTTTCATTTGGCTTGAGGTGGGTTTGATCATCACCCAATCAATCTTATTTTATATTTGGAAGATTTAAAGGGTCCCAACCCATTCCATTTTAACCCTCTATGGATGAATGATGAGGATTTTAATGCACTAGTGCATCAAGCATGGTCGAGGTGGGTTATTGGTTCTCTTATCTTCATATGGGAGAATAAAATCAATGGATGAATGATCCAGATTGGATCATTATATTATTTTTCATCCATGTTGATGCATTCAGAGTGGAAAAAGTGGAGGAATCAGCTCACGTGACCGTTTTTACCGGCAAGACCCAGTGTGGTAAAATGGGCTTTGAAACCTTCCGGGAGCGTTTTGAGGCATCAAATGATGTTTTTTGGGGGTAAGAATTTGTTTCTTTAGAATGTAACCATTTCATTTTAATATAAACACATAGATATTTCCAATGGTGCAAGAAGTGTGTCAATTAAAGTTTGTATGCAAAAGTTATGCCACTCAAAAGTTGACCTTCCTGTTTTCACACATATAGTTCAGGAGGATGCCTCGTAAACCCCCATTATTCATGGAAAAGGGGCTATCCATGTGATTGTGACGTAAAAAAATATATAAGAGTCTATATTGTAACTCTAGTTAAGATTTGATGTAGTCAAACCTAAACACTAGTAGGTTATTGGTTGTGTTGTAATCGGGCCACTAAGAGGAAGAGGCATTCCATAATTTCGAGAGAATTTTGTTCCATAACTGAGCAAATATAACTAGGAGAGATAGGAGGTAGAGAATACAGAGAGGATTTTTGCACTGTAGCAACCCACGGGCCATAGGCATTACTTCTTTGTACTTGTAGCCATTTTTTCCAAACAAAGAAACAAAGTGAAGCGACCTCACCTTCCAACTAGGTTTTCTCCCGAAAGGGTTTCCTAGAGTATGTTTTGTGTCTTATGTGTGTGTGAGAGATTATTTTGTCATTCTTTACTTCTATATATAATTTACATTCGCATGCATGCACTAATTACAGTAATATCTACAGATCTAGAAATTAAATAAAACTGTAATAGTGTAGAACTTCGTGGTTTTAATATAATATTGTCAGATATGTTGTGATGAACTGTCCAATGGAATATCCACATTAGTTTACAAATGAATGATGAGGATTTTAATCCACCAGTGCATCAATCATGGCTTAGGAGGGTTATTGGTTCTCTTATATTCATATGGGAGAGTAACATCAAGGGATGAAAAGAGGAAATAAAAATGTGCGAGAAGGAAAGGTCCAAATCTCAAAAAAGGAAAATAGGGTAGATCAAATCTAATCTAGAGGGAATCCTTTTGGAAATGTAAGAGGATATGATCACTAAGGATTTTCTTACTAAAGAGAAAAAATTCTTTGAATAAATTCATATGAAGTTAAAGGAAGAGGGGGTGATCTAGACATTGAAATCAAGAAGTTTGTGGTTGAAATTGGGAGATAAAAATAATAGTATTCCACAAACAACCAATCAAACATAGAATCAAGTATATGGAGCTTAATGGAGAGATTATTTCATATTTTGATAGAATAAAGGATGCCATTTTTAATCACTTTGATTCCTTATATAAAGAAGATGGAGACACTCCTACATATTTAGTGGAAGCTTTTTTAGGCCATATTCCCTAGCTAGTTTTGGAATCAGACAATACGAAGTTTTTTCTCCCTATTATGGAAGAAGAAATTTTGAATGTGGTTTGGTCCTTCAAGCTAGATAAAGCCCCTAGTCCTAATGGATTCATGAAACACTTTTATCAAAAATTATGGATCACAATTAAATATCAATTAATCACAACGGTGGACTTCATCCAAAAATTTGCTCAAATGGGGGGCACTCTCAATTCATCCTTCCTTACTTATGTTCCTAAAGATGTAATGCCCTCTTATTTCTATCACTTCAAACCAATTTATCTTTTTAATTTATCATATAACATTATTACAAATATTATTGGTCAAAGACGTGTGCCTCTTCTTCCCAATATTATCTCTGAAGATTAAGAAGGGTTCACTAGTAAGAGGTAGTTAATGGACAACTTTGTTTTAGTAAAGGAAACTATACACTCCAGTGAACCTAGAGGAGACAAAGGGATGGTCATAAAGTTAGATATGTTCAATGACATTGATTGTGTGTGTCATTATTTTCTCTTTAATATTTTAAGTAAAATGGGTTTCTCCTCTATTTTTATATCTTGGATCAATGCTTGTGTTTCTAGGCATTGGATTTCCCCCCTTATTAATGTAACACACCCCCTCCCACGTTTACCTACTTTTACAAGAACTCTAGGTAAATGTGAAGCAGAGTACTACTATTACATGACCCAACCTCCTAGTTCCAATTAAGGAAGTGGGGCCTACAACTGATACTTACTAACCGCAAAATGACATCCTACAAGGAATACAGATCACCTAGGAGTTGAAGAAACACCCCAAGTAGTCAGTCGCTGATCTGTAATCTTATTTCACTAACCTAGATCCCAAACCACGTGCATGAAAAGGCTCGGGCACGGTTATAGACCTCCAACCGCATGCACAACAATGCTTGAGTGCTATTGTAGGCCAAAATATCTAGTTTAGAGGGTGTGGTCCTGAGATTTGAGCCACCTTTCCAGATCTGCCTCCAAACTACTGCCTATAACTTCTCAGAAATATAAATTACATAATGACAAGGCTAAACATACAAACTTGAGACATATACTTGACCTATATAGACCACAACATACTAGGAATTTCATCAAACACATGGTAAACATGTAAGATACAGGTCACAAATGCATATCTAAGTGTAAATATCTCTTCTTTAGTTGTGAATCATTGATAAGGTCTAATTCTCTCTCAATTAGTTGCAACAACACTTGTTAACCCATGCATTCATCAACCATTCAAATCATAACAAGAGCTATATCTAGATCATGTTATAGAACCATGCTTATAACTAGCATATAATCAGACTATTAACCATAACATAATAGCCATTAAAGCCAAATAATAACAAGTATAAATGCTCATAGAGTACAATATAAAAATAACTCTTATTAACTTATGCAAAAGACAAACAAGTCAAGGACTTCCATGTACCACCCGACCATAGATTGCACTGAACCAAATCTTTCTTTCAACTAATCACCCTCATTCTATATTCCAAGCATGAATGTGTGATATCATGGGATAAACCAAGACATAAAAAACCAAGGGAATTTAGAGGTTAAACTACCTCCACTCTCAAACTATCACACGAAAATCGGTCAAGAGATCACAAAACAAAAACAATCTTGGATGCCTCATAATTCCTTCACCATACCTTGAGGAATTTTCCAGTCCCCACCCACTTGTCAAGGGCTTCCCGAATGAAACCATCTCCATCCCCAACCCTTGGAAATTTTCTTGAGACCACATCATTTAATTCCAAAATCTTCTAGCAATCGAAAGGTCAACCAAGAAATGAATCCCATCACACCATGGTTATATTGGAAATGGAAAGGAAAGATTGAAACCACTTTCAAACCTGGAAAAACCCATGCCAATGAAATAAAATGAACCAAATACACAAATTAATGTACCATGCATTCACACCTCAGCTAGGAAATCAACATGCAGTGTGTTACCTACAAAATCCTCCTGCTGAGTTGTTGATCCAACTTCTCTTAGATTTCCTTTCTTATCCTTTTCCATTCTTTTCTTTCTTGCTTGATTTATCCTCTTGGTGCTCTTCTCTCTTTGAAGCTTGTTCCAAAGCGAAACTGACAAAAAGCTGTGAACTAATCCTTAGAATCCCTTTTATCATTGAGCCCTATATTTTCTTCATTTTTCCTCTAATTTCCCTCTCATGAAAATATGTTTCTCTTCACCTTCCTTTTCTCCTATTTTCCTATATTTCATAAATAAAATTTCAATTAATGCCTCTTTTCCTTTTCCAATTTTGTTAGCCATAAATAAACCTCAATTAATGCCCACTATAGTGCTTTTCCCAACATTCAGCTTGGAATATGTGTCCCATGACCTTGTTCTTATTTTTCCTTTAGTAACCTTTATTACATGAACTTTTAACCTAGGTTTGTTATAGTTATGGATCTAAGATTGGTTTCTTTGAAGATTTCAAGGGCCTCAGTCAAGGGTTATCCCTCTCCCCGATTCTTTTCATTATCATGGTTGAATCCTTGAGTAGGAAGTTGGATTTGAACGAATATATCACTCCCTCCCTAGAATCTAATTCTCAAAAGGTATAAAGAGAATAAATCACGCTCAATTCACTGATAACATGATCCTTCTTGGAAGTGCCTCTTGCATTACAAAACAATGCTTCAAATCTATTTTGGATTATTTTGTTTGGGTCTTGGGAGGATTGATAAGTCAAGGTAAAATTAATCTATATTCTTGGAATGTTAAAAAACTATTGCATGGAAGGATCTTAAGAATTTTTGGGATAACAGGAAGGGATGAGCGGACTAATTTTAGATATATGGGTTTTCCCATATGTCTCAAAAGTTTCCCTCATCCTTCTTGGGGTCATGCTATTAACAAGTTTAAACACCAATTTGAGAAATGGGGGCCTCAATGGCTAAATCTGGTTTGAAGATTAATTATAGTTTAATTTATCCTTCCATCTCTTCCTATTCCAGTTCTCATCTATGTTGGCCCCCATCTTAGTTAGGCATCAAATCGCTCAAGAACTCAGGTAGTTTCTTTAGGAAGGAGGCAAGAAAAACTCTAAAAATTTTCATCTGGTGAATTGGAAGGTGGTTAGTGTTAAAATTGTCAACTAGGTCAAAATTCCACATTGAAAATCTCATTTGATGGAGATGATGATTGCATTGAATTCCTATTTTCAAGAGGACCAAAATCAACCTAAAGATCATCTAATTTGGATAAGGGAAATTATATTTTTGAATTATGATCCCACATGTGCATATTTGATCAGGTTGACCCTAAAGCAAATTGGACACCCTTGGAAGGCTATAAATACAAGTGACCTCTACCTAATTTGGACATCATCATGGATAATTCTTCTATTCTCTTTCTTTTTTTTCACTTGCATACGTCTAAGGCAGGTTCACGGAGAAATGGGTTTGCTCGAAGGTGAAATTGTAGAGTCTGAAGCTCACACATATTTTTCTAGAGTTTTGCTTCTCATGCGTAGGCTTACCAAAGGACGTATTTGATTAGTCACTAGCTTGCAGGATCAAGGGAGCAACTAAAAGCTCCCAATCACTCGCATTCCCACTTCCTCCATGTGACTAGGACCTAAAGTTTTTTTTGTTGACTGAAGTTTTCACTCATTGACCACAGTGTTTGGCAGTTGGCCTCAAACAACGATAGCTCATTATAGGCTTATGAATCATGGTTTTTGAGTTTGAGCATGTTTGGGTTCATCTCATGGATATTTTTTAGTTTATTTTTGCTAGATAGTTTTATGGATGAAGATATGGATCATTGTACTCACTTTTTATGTATCATTCAATGACAATCTAATAAGAAGAAGAATTTGGAAGGGTTTTCCCCATAGTGGGTTTTTCCCTGGTCTCTGACCAATGTTGGTATCTTTATGTGTGAATTATTTTCTTATATTGTTCCTTTATGTTCTGCTACATTAATGATTATGATTTTTTCTTTTCTATATAGTTTCATATGTTTTTGAATAAAGATGTAAATCCGAATAATGTTATGATGTTATGGGGTGAATTTGATGTGTAAATGAAGAAATGCAATTATCAAAGCAAAGAATAATATGGCCCTAAGAAAAATTAACATGGTATTAGATTTGGGATGAATAAAAGTCATTGAAGATCACCCCTATAGTGACACCATTAATGGAAGCAAGAGAGGATGTAGGAGATCTAAAAGAATTCTAGGGTTTGAAGGAAACCCTAGGCAATTTGGTTATTAGGTTTTGTTGAATAGTATGAGGTTAGGGTTTGAGAGAAACCTTGGATTATGGAAAAGTTAGATATGAAATCTAGAAACCTTAGCATGGTCAATGTGAAGATGACAAATTTGATGAATCCCTAGATGGAATAGTCTCTATCAAGCCTAGTTGTTGATGAAGTTGGTAAATATATTGAAGGCAACAATGTTATATGGTCAATGGACAACCATGGCTCTTGAAGGTTGGTTCAAGAGGGAGATGATCACCTTTCATGGAACATAAGTATTTTTCAATTTATGGTGCTCCTTTATATCTTTAATTTTGTTTAGACTTATTGATCTAATTATTGTTTTGATTATTACTTATACTTCCTACATGTATATGTCATTATTTGGATACCTCTAACTTCTTGATGATATGTGGTAAGTGGATCCTTCTCAAGGATCATCTGAGATGCAGGAAAATATGTGTAGTGTGGGAAGAGAAGAGCTACAGTTGTCCATGACAAATAAGTTGACAAAGTGCTTCTGCTGCCAATGTCAAATAAGAAGATGCATAGGTATTTCAATACTTCAAGGTATGTATGATGTATTGTTTTAATGTTATGTCTCAACTACAATATTGGATGGCATTGTAAGCCCTAAGATATGATGAGTATATCACCTTCACAAATGGTTCATACATACATATGAAAGTGATTTGAATTCATGGTTCTTATGATGAAATGGTGCACTTGGTATTGAACAAGTATCTTACTTCTTAGACATGATAAATTTCTTGATTCTATGAAGCTACATAGAAATATTGATTTTTGATATATTGATATACTTGATGTTTGGATAACATATACTATTTTGGATATCTTGATCTCATAAAGAAGTCTTGCACATTGATCCTTATATATGGTATCTTGACACTATTGATAATGCTTTTGATAAGCATGATAACCATGATGATAGAAGTATTAATATTCATGAACTTTTGTTAACCATGATTAATTTTTGATGAGCTTAGTAAATATGACATATGGTAAAATTGAATGCCTTGACTTGATGGATTGAGTTATGTGATAAATAAGTGATGTTGTGATCATGATTCTTGAATTATACTCCTAATAGCTATTTGACACCAACCCTTTATCAAAGATTGATGTCATGATGTAATGATGAAGTAGCTAATGCTAACATGTTATGACCATAATGAATATATTTGTTAGAACTGGATATAGCCTGATTTTATGATCTAACAGTTCTGTTGATGCATGACAGTATTATAGACAGGTTGATGACTTAAACATTAATGGATAAAGGGGTTACTCATTAAGAGGGATACTCTCCATAAGACCCTATTATCATTTGCATTATATGTATATAATATTATTTATTGTTGAAGTAAGATTTGCGGACATGAATAGACAAATATATGATATTATTGGTCTGTAGCAAAGCTAAGAAGAATAGTTTTCCTTACTCTAAGTTTCAACCACACAGAACAAAGCCTAAGGGTTAATTTTAGCCTCTAATCCCCATGGAAGAAGGCCTATGGTGTGGTTATTCCTGTAGGACACAAAAGTGAAGCTTTGTGCATGAAATTAGAATTTCACTTGGAGGATGTCAGTCCTACTGATAAGCCCCAAAAATGGGTAACTTTATGGGCTCATTTTTCCTATTATTCTCAACTAATCCAATATTCTTCATAGTTTTATGCATGCTTTTGCATATATTTATGTTAATTGAATGAATGAGAGTAATCACTTGACCAAAAAGTCTAATACATGCTTATTGTAGATTTTTGGACATCTTTTGGACCAACGTCAGGCATTTATGAGAAAATTGGCAGCCAAATACGAAGGAACAAGGCTGGGCATTTATAGGAGGGGCGTCTCCTACACTAAGTGACCCCTTCCTTGAGTTCTCCACCATCAGCTCGGAGTTCAACAGCCCACCAAATATGATTTCAAGGGGCAGCTGAGCAGGTTTAGTGAAGTGGTTGATTAACTGCAGTTTTGGGTAGCCAAGCTCCTATAGTTAAGGAGGATTGTTGGGAGTCCTCGTTTGCATAAGTAGGGAGGTTTCAAACCTTGGTAGTTTAGCTATTGAATAGTTTTTTTTCGCACTTTAGTGCAGCTCTGCATTTCAGCTCATTTTTGAGCTCTTGCTGTAAACAGTTTTGTGACATGACTATTATTTTGGATTATTGAAGATGAATCTTGCTTTGCACCACATCTAAGCTTTCTTAGGAGGCTATAGTTCTTGGGGTTGGGCCCAACCCAAGTACCCAGTACCTCCTTTGTGTATTTTTATCTGTTTTCTTGCATTCGTAGAATAATTTATGTTATTTAGGTTAAAATATTGCTTTGTTACTTAGGTTGTTTTTGATGATTAAGATAGTTTTTCATGCTTCAGGTTGATTTGACAGTTTGGTAATAGAAAAGATCTACGAAAAGGCCATCAAGCAGTCCTTGATCTTATCTCTCTCCTTGGGACCTTGAGCTAAGACCAAGGCATACTTGCTACCACAAAAACATTGTTTTGCCTTCCAATGCAATTGCTAGTGCTAGATTTTAAGTTGGAAAAGTTGATATTAGTTGTGTTTTCTTGTTTAGATTTGTTCTTGCTCAATTTCCATAGCTCTCTTGCATGATTTCTTGTTTTTAAGGTTAGATTAGGTCAAAATAGATAGATCTCTGGTTTTTTTCAGTCTTTGTTCGATCAGTTTTGGAAAATAGTGTGTGGAGCACCTGTGATACCTTCCTACCTACCCGTCCTCCATCATACAACCTGTTCTAGCCCCTAATTCAAGATTCCTTCCCTTCATTTGCCACACTTTCCCAATTTGCCCTAATTTCTACATTTTTGTGCAACATTGCTCTCTCCGTCCTTGAACAAATCCAACTACCTCCATCACTCCTTAGCTTCATTTACCAGGTCCTAGAACCCTTAACATCCTTATCCATCCTTCATTTCCACTTTCCCACTGTTTTTCCACCATCAACCCTCTAAAATCCACTTTCAGCCTGTTCCTGTAGAATTTCCTATAGAACCCCTACAGACTTCCTGTAGAAGTTCACGCGAGCAGTTTTTTCAAGATATGATCACTGTGGAATTCTTTAGAAGGGTGTTAGGGACCTCTTATGCCCTCTTCCTCACCTTCCCAACCTCTTTCAAGCACCCACTCCATTTCCTTTCGACAATAAACCCCTGCACAGTCAAAAATAGTTAAAGCACATGCATGATAATTCTGCAAAATTACTCAAAAATACAAAAAGATGATTTTTCCATATTTTCCTTCAGAAGTAGCTTAGACACATGCATTTTACCTTTCCAAGAGTGAATGGCATCCATTTCAGCAACTTTCATCTCTTTTCTTGCACCAGTAGGGTTAGTCAGTAAAACTAGGGTTTGTTAGGGTTTGCATTTCCTTTCATCTTTCCGCTTCTTTCTGAAAGTAGACTAGCCTCTTTTGAGTTAGCTTTCATCCATCATAGTTAAAAGCTTCTTCTAAGAACTCATAGAAGTTGGCTTAAGCTCCTAGTACTTGTGCATATAGCATCGTCGCTTCCAAGTTTGTTACGAACTACTGGGTTGACAAAAGTAAAGAAGGGAGTCCCAGGAGTTGCAACATCATTGCTGCAATACTAGATCCCACCATCTTTTTGGCGCTATTGCCAGGGAAGTGTCAAAGTATTTGTGATTGTTGTTTTTCTTCTATTTTCTACTACAACCTTTTGCTAAGTAGTTTATTTCAGCAAGAGTAGAGTAGCTGTTTCATTTCCATTCTACAATTTCATTTCCGTAAAAGTATATTAGACATTTCCTGCTTTCATTTCATTTCAGCAAGAATAGGTTAGATATTTCCCGCTTTCATAGATTATCATTTCAATTCTGCAATTTCAATTCTGCAACCATAGATTAGCATTTCATTTCTACAATTTCAATTTTACAAGCATAGCTTAGCATTTCAATTCTGTAATTTCATTTCAGCAGCATAGATTAGTCATTTCTTGCTTTCATTTCAATTCTGCAATTTTCATTCTAGTAAGGTTTATGTTAGTTAGTTGCAATTTTTTGTTCAATTAATTTCAGTTTTTCAGGTTCAAGTAGAGAAAAAAATAGAAATCAACCAAAAATATTTCATTTCATGCCTCGTAGGAATAGAGACAATTCAGGAAAATTCCTACCCAACACCCCTACCACACCACTAAGTCACCCTTCTCTCTTCTTTAGTGGCAGTGATTCAGAAGAACCTATAGGTTAACCTCCAGAGATATACGAAGATCCTATAACAGAAGAAGAGCAAGAAAACATTCCTCTTGAGACCATGGTTGAATACAGAAACTGTATAAGAAATGAGGAGAGAATAGAAGGAACCTTTCCCATGCGAGAAACCAATGGGGACACAAAAATGAAAAACATAAGTCCCTCAGCCTTACCTCACTTCCATGGATTGACCACTGCAGACCCCGATACCTTCTTGTTTGAGTTTGTTGTCCTTTGTTGAATTTATGACTATGCAGAAGACGAGCAAAATTTGAAACTCTTTCCCTCTACCCTCAAGGATGCAGCACTACACTGGTTCATGGGGTTAACTGGAAACAGTATCACAACTTGGACTCAGATGCAGCAAGCCTTTAACAACAAATATCGGGATTAGTGTAGGTCAAAGGAAACAAAGGGAGAAATCTTTCGGATGACCATTAGAAGTGATGAATCTTTAGAAGACAATGAAGAAAGATTCCAACTCAGTTATAAAAGGGCCAAGTGCACACTTGAACCCAAATCTCTAAAGTTGGTTCTGTTCTGAGGAGTCCCTAAATACCTTCTAGATACCCTCCATTTGCTAGCTAGGGGAGACATCTACCAACTACCTTATGATGACATAAAGACTGTGTTTAGAAACCATTCTAGGGTAGCTCGGAAAAGAGGTAGGGGGAGTCAACTTTCAGCCAGTGCCACCTTTTCCAAACATGAGTTTGCAAAATAGATGGAAGACCTTAAAGGTGAGGTGAGACAGACCATTTCCATGCAAATAGATACCTTCCGAATCCAACAGAAGCAAGAGAAAGCTGAGAGGGCTTTGGCCATGTTTTGTCCCAGATGCATAAAGAAGCATCCTAGGAACAAGGGTCCATTGCACTCCGTAGAGGTATGTTTCATTTATGAGGCAGACCACCCTACAAACCAATGCCCAACCTTACCCGGATTTAAAGATATGTACCAAGGGTCTGAAGGAGCCACTAAACCACTCTACTTCATGAACCAAAGGAGGCCACATGGACCCAGACCTTACTAGCAAGGCATGCAAGGGACATCCCAGACTTATTACAACCCCAACCAATCCACTCACATACCTTCTTGGGGTCCCCCCGCTCATCCTTCACCGTCCGCACCCCCTCCTTGGTCATATCCATCTCAATACCATACTCAACCTGCTACTCATTAGTTTCATTCTCATGTTCAACCACAACCTCGGTGGAATGCACCTCAACAGGGGTGGAGGCCCTATTACAACTCTCCTCCTACTACTTTGCCTCCACCACCTGCTCAACCACAACCATTACCTCCTGCTCCTCCAAGACAACCCCATATGCCTGCTCAACCAAACCTGAACCCCAATAACAGACAAGCCCAGCAAGTATATACTGGGGAGACAACATGCCCTACCTATGCTGTGGAGATTTAGGAGATAAACCTATGATCTAGAAAGGTCCTCCTAGATAGCCAACCTCCTCCTAAGGAGGATGAGAAAGAAAAACAGGAAAGTGAACCCAAAGCCATTCCACCCTTTCCTGAGAGACTAATTGGAACCATTTAACCAAACCTAGAAGAGACTGAACTTCTGGGAGAACTTAAACAGTTACATGTAAAAATACCACTTCTCCAAACCATAAAATATGTACCAATCTACAACAAATTGATCAAAGAGAAGTGTTTCAGGCACCTAGGCAGGCGCAAGAGAGATGCCCCAACTATCAATGTCATAGGACAATTGTCCAACCTGATGTTGGGACAAGTAATCTATCCAAAATATCTAGACCCTGGGAATCCTGTAGTCAATGTCCACGTCAATGGCACCATAATCCCCCACACCCTAATTGATCTAGGGGATGCCATTAATGTGTTGATGAGGGACACTATGCTCAAACCCAACCTTCAGAGTTCCCTAAGAAAGACCTCGATAGTATTGTAGTTAGCAGACCGCTCCACTGTGACCCCCGAGGGAATTGTGGAAGATGTCATGGTCTCCATTGATTCTTGGGAGTACCCTACAGACTTCTTGGTCCTTCAGCCAAAGGAAAAACTCACTGGATACCCCCTCATTTTGGGAAGGCCTTGGTTAGCTACTACAGATGCTTACATCAGTTTTCAAGCTGGGAACATGACCATTAAGAATGGGCCTATGTGCAAATGGCTAGTCCTATATCCTCCTGCCCAACCTATGTTAGAACATGACTTACCTCTCTGGTTGGAGGAGGAAGATGAGGATGAAGTCTACTCTGCACCATTGTGCACAATGGAAGCCACCAAGGGAGGTCCTCAAACCAAGGATGACCTTATTGAGAATTTGATTCAAAATCACCTCCCAGTGTGCTGTCATTAGAAGAGTTGGTAAAAAACACCCAAGCCAGTGCTTTAGTGGATCTCTGTGTGGCTGATCCAACTTCTCCCTGAGTTAAGAATGTGGAATTTGGCCCTGAAAGAACCTTGAAGATCAACTCATCCCTATCCCCCTCTCAAGAGGAGGAGCTGTGTAGCTTATTGAACAGCCATTTGGATGCTTTTGCTTGGAGCTATAAGGAGATGAAAGGAGTCCACCCCTCAATCTGTACCCATCACATTTACATTAAAGAGGATTGTAAACCAATCAGGCAGCCTCAAAGGAGAATGAATCCATCCCTTAAGGACATTGTCAAAGAAGAGCTGCAAAAGTTGTTGGATGCAGGATTCATCTACCCCATCTCTGACAGCGAGTGGGTTTCTCCTCTGGTGCTTGTGGCCAAGAAAAATAGGAAGTGGAGAATCTGTGTAGATTATCGAGAACTTAACAAAGCTACCAAGAAGGACCATTTCCCTTTGCCTTTCATAACTCAATTGTTAGATGGCCTGGGAGGGAAGAAGTTATTTTCCTTCCTAGATGGGTTTAGCGGTATAATCAGATCCAAATCATCTCGGGAGACCAAGAAAAGACCACTTTCACTTGTCCATGGTGTACCTTTGCCTACTGGATCCTTCCCTTCAGGTTATGCAAAGCTCCTGCCACTTTCCAGAGAGTAATATTGAGTATATTCGTTGAGCTAGTTCATGATTCAGTGGAAATCTATATGGATGACTTTACCCCTTATGGTTCTAACTTCCAAGAAGCATTAAATAACCTAGGAAAAGTTTTAACCAAGTGTATTGAAATGAACCTGTCCCTCAGTCCTAAAAAATGTGAATTCCTAATGACTGAAGGGACCATGCTAGGTCATAAAATTTCTCAGCAAGGATTATAGGTGGATCCCAACAAGATTGCTATCATCCAATGGGTCCCACCTCCTCAAAAGGTAAGAGATGTTTGGAGTTTTCTAGGCTTAGCAGGATATTATAGAAGATTCATTAAAGATTTCAATAAGCTAGCCTCTCCATTGTTTGGTCTTTTGGGGAAGATGTTGAGTTTATACGGAATGACAACTGTCAAGAGGCTCTGGATGCATTGAAAGATAAGCCGGTAACTGCCCCAATCTTGAGAGGTCCAAACTGGGCCCTACCTTTCCACATTCACACAGATGCCTCGAACAAAGCCATAGGAGCAGCATTAGGACAAGTTGAAGAGAATCTATTGTATGCCATATATTTTGTCAGTAAAAACTTGTCCAAGGCATAGTCAAACTATACTACAACTGAGAAAGAGCTCCTAGCTATAGTCCATTCCCTAAACAAG
This sequence comes from Pinus taeda, assembly GCA_000404065.3. Classification (NCBI taxonomy): domain Eukaryota; kingdom Viridiplantae; phylum Streptophyta; class Pinopsida; order Pinales; family Pinaceae; genus Pinus; species Pinus taeda. The sequence continues at coordinate 61,213 of APFE031631700.1, forward strand.
TTCAGGCACTACATCACTGGTTATCAAACATTCGTACACATTAATCATGCTACAATTAGGTATTTGATGATAAACCTGATGTAAATGCTCGTATCATTAGATGGTTACTTTTATTGCAGCAATTTGATTTGACCATTGTTGATAAGCCATAAGGAAAATGTTGTTTCTGATTTTCTGTCTAGACTAGGTTTGCCTACAGGTGAAGAAGGGATGGTGGATGATCAAATGCTAGATGAACACTTGTTTTCTATTTCAGTACTCTCTCCATGGTTTGTTGATATAACAAATTACTTGGTTTCAGCACAGTTTCCGCCACAACTATCCTCAGAAGAGAAGAGCAAGATCGTGAGGAAAAGCACCCCATTCACTTGGATTGGGGGCAACCTATTTAAACTTGGCCCAGATCAGATTTTGAGGCATTGTGTTAGGGAGGAGGAAGTTTTGACATCCTCCTAACCTGTCATGATGGACCCTATGGAGGCCACTTTGCAGCAAAAAGAACCGCCTTCAAAATTATATAGGCAGGGTACTATTGGCCCACTCTTCATCAAGATGTCAAGAGATACATCATCCAATGTGACCGATGTCAAAGGATGGGGAAACCAACTCCAAGGGATGAGATGCCCCTACAACCCCAAGTGACTTTCGAGACTTTTGAGAAGTGGGGCATGGACTTTGTGGGTCCTATCAACCCTCCTTCAAAACAAAAGTCTTACATCATTGTGTGCATGAACTACCTGACCAAGTGGGCAAAAACAAAGGCAATCAAGGCAATAACAGAAGAAAAAGTAGTTGATTTATTGAGGGAAAATATCTTCTACAAGTTTGGCTACCCAAGAGAATTAGTCACAGATCAAGGAAGTCAGTTTACCTCCAACCTGATTGAAGACCTGCTCACTCATCACAAGATTAAGCATAGAACTTCCACCCATTATCATCCGCAAGAAAATGGACAGGTGGAAGTCACTAACAAATCTTTGGAAGAGATTTTAACTAAAGTGGTGAGCAGCAGCAGAAAATATTGGGCAGATCGCTTGGTTGAGGCCACCTGGGCCTATAACACTACTTGGAAAACTACAATAGGTTTCACACCCTATGAGCTGGTCTACAGGAAGAAGGCTTTGCTATCCATAGAATTTGAATATAACACATTGAGGTTGGTAGCTCAGCTGGACCTAGATCTCAGCCATGAACAATAGGAAAGATTACTGCAGCTGAATAGATTAGATGAACAGAGAATGCAGGCCCTTCTCCACTCAAAGGTAGTCCAAATTCAAAGAAATATATGGCATGACCGACACCTTAAATAAAAGCAATTTCAACCAGGAGATTGGGCGTTGTTATATGATTCAAGATACAAGGATTTCAAAGGAAAGCTAAGGACAAGATGGCTGGGACCATATACAATGGAGAAATGCAATGACAATGGTTCAGTCCTTATCAGGACCATTGATGAAGAAGCTGTTTCCATGCTCGTCAATGGGCATCGATTGAAAATCTACAGGAAGCCCCTTTCTAAGCAAGAGTTCATTGAAACTCTGGGTAAATCAGTGCTGGTAGTGGAGCGGGCCCCTGTCTCCACTCCACCCACACCTTGAACACAAAACAAAAACAAAAACAAAAAACAAAAAAAGAGAAATAAAAGATCCTTGGGTGAAAACCTCTTGGAGGCACCCAGGGAAGACAGTGAAGGTGAAAACCTCCTGGAGGCACCCCAGCTGTCTCAAACTAAAAATAAATAAATAAACCTAATTTCTATTGAATAAATTGCAAGTTGCAAAAAGGTCATTACAAGTTTTAGCAGGATCACACAAGACAAAGACAGAGGTCATAACCAGGCAGCAAGCATCCCTCACAATCCATTCCTCCATGACCATTACCCTTTCCTAAGATTTGGTCTCTTCAGGCTAAGATTTCACCTTCTACAGGAAATTTTGTATCTTCTACATGGAGATCCTGTAGAACCTACAGAAAAGCCAAAATCGATCTTAGAAGAGGACCCGAAGGTTTGGAATCTATCTATGAGGCCTGTAAACCTCCCTACTTCCATCCATTGCCATATGTCACCCTTTTTCCATCTCTGTACACCTCCATTGCACTCATTTTTATGTCACTACATAGTCACACACAGAAATCCTGTTTCCTTCATGTTGCCAACAAAAAAAAATTTAATGACAAATCAAAGTAGCAATTTTCACTCACCATACCTGATATCCTCCATCTAGACTCCTTATCAGTCGAGACCCTCATCAGCAGTGTAGCCTTGCTCATTCTAGCTTGCATTCCAGGAGGAGAAGCAGCTACAGGATTCCTGTAGTAGCCGATCCCTCTGAAAGACATACTCCAGAAACAGGGACAACAAAGTATGGCATATGAATCATGCATGGTGCTCTACTTGAACATGTGAACATTAGCAACAGCCCGAGGCCAAGCATGCAGTGCGCAAGCAGCAACAACAAATGAAGAAATGGGTTCCAAAATCTGAAATTTGCATAACACGGCTGCAACTACGCAGGTAAGTGCCTAAACTCATTCTTCAATTGCATAAATCATATTTCAAGGCTGCGTGACTATGGGAATGGTTCGGATTGAGTGGAATTAGTGGCCAGTCAACTAGCCACCCTCAGCCAGTTACACATCCTCATGGAATCCAAACGATCCCTATTAAATTCAAAACTACTAATTAGATATGCAGCCAGCACGTGTGGAGTGTCCATTCAGGAAGAAATCTTTGGGACTAGTAGTGGTGGCGGTAGATAATGGGAGAAAGGGAGGTGATGGCGGTCAAATGGCATGCAAAAACATTATGGCTGTGACATAGGATCAACGGTCCAATCCGGCCACCTCATCCCCTCACCATGAATCACACCCGCAGTTAAAAGAAAGCTCAGTTGAAACTTCACCACCCTTTGTTCATTCTACACTCACGACGTTCACGACTGGAGTACACATCTACCACTTCCAAAGAAGCTAACTAGTCGTCCTCCACCAGTTTTCTCCTATTTTTTAAAATTTCCCACCTATCGGGCTCTATTCGAAGCACAGTTTCATCTATAGGAGCCGAGAGATTTCTACAGGAAGGGTTCTACAGGAAAGGTAGAGAACAACTCTGCGAAAAGGAAACTCAGGATTTTCATTGGAATTCAAGCTCAAAATGAGGTAGGCTCAGGAAAACTTCTCTGTGCATGATTTGTTTGAGTAAGATGGTAAATTGAACACGGCAGTAGATTAGAAAAGAGAGTGGAAGTCTACCTGTGCATTAAAAAAGTGAAAGTCTGCCTGCATATTTCCATGAGTCTACACAGTTTCTTTCTCTCTCTGCATCCGAAATCTCCCCATCCTTTTTCCAATTCTCCTGTAAGAAAGATACATGTAGCAGTAAAGTCCAACCTCTGTGTGTGTGTGAAAAAACGAATGTGCATATCTATCTACGTGCTGAGAAAAGAACCTGTGTCCTTATCCTCTGTTCTATAGAAAAATTCTTTCTTTTCAAAACCAGGAAGTCAAATTCAGGGTGGCAGTAGTTTAAAACAGGAGAATTATTTCCATTTGATATTGCAAAGAAAAACCTGGGGCATTCCTTCTTGGGTTCATAAAAAACTGAATTCAGTGATCCTCTGTTTCAATGATTGACTGTTTTTTTCCCACCTGAGCATTTTCTTTTCTGGTTAAAACATAAAAAGAGCACTCAACACCATGCCAGGAGGATTCATAAGGAAAGAACCCTCGGACTCTAGCAAATTGCGTGAGCACCCTAAGGTGGTGGACCTTTTCACCAGGGAAAACTGGATATCCTTCTTTGAAATAATTCAAGGTTATGATGAGGAGATAATTGAAGAGTTTTATATGTCCCTGAGACCACATTCGAAGACACATGCCACAATTAGTTTTAGGGGTTTGACCCTAGAACTTACACCTGAGCTCATCAGTAGAATTATTGGTCTACCAATGGGGCTCCCTTGGAGCAAAGAGGAGAGATCATTGGGACGAGTTGCTAAGAAAACATTTTTTTTCCTAAGGAGCATCCTATAGAAGATAAAAACGAGGTTAGAAGGACAAGCTTGTCTCCTCTCTGGAGTGAAGTCAGTTATCAAATAATGAAGTATATCACATGTGAAGGGAGGTTTAGCATCATTTTTGGATATCATTTTAGGTTGTTACACAAATTAAGGTATGGGATGGACTTGCCTCTAGCTAGAAAACTAAGCATCCCATATTTCCTCCTTTAGTCCTTAATTGAATGTGGTACAAAGCTAAATGAAGGGATCCCAGATCAGTTGGCCCACCATGGGCTAATCAAACTGTTGGTGGAAGATGCTTTACACACCTATACTATCCCCATAGCTTGGGAAAGCCTCAGAAATATGTCCAGGGATGATGACATTAGAACTTTGGCTGAGAACATCAACCCCTCCAGTAGTGATGAGGAGGAGAAAATTGAAGAAATTGAGAAGAACAAGGATGAGGGAGCACAAGACATTCAAGCAGAGGGCAAAACAGAGGAAGAACAGAAAGAAAAAGAAGAATTTGACAAGACTGTTGAGCCTAAAATAGAGAAAGAGACAACAACAAGAACAGAGAAGGGAAAAAGGACACAGATTGGAAAGGAAAAGGCTGAGAAAGCCCAAAAGAATACTGCCAAAGCCAAAGCAGGCACCTAGCAAGAGAAGGAAAAGACACACCCTGAGATATCAATAACACAAGCAAAAACAGTGGGCATAGAGATTTCTACAAGAAGTGAAGGAAAAGAACAACAGCAAGAGGAATTCCCTGAAAGGTTAGCACGGGAAACAACAGTTATGCTTACTGCATTAAGCACAACTACAAAACAAAAAGGAAAAACAAAGAGGCAAACCTCCATGTACTTTAAAGCCAGAAGAAGCACCAGGATCAAAGTGGGCAAACCCTAGCCACAATCAAAGGAACCAATTGTCATTGAGGACACAACCACTAAACAGAAGGAAGATTCTCCTTCCAAGATATCTATCACCTATGAAAGAGGAAGCCTAAAATCCTCCACATGGAGAGAGAGAATTAGGATGATGGACTCAAAGTCAGCTCTATAGGAAGCTGAAACATCTCTACAGGAAACTCTAGAAAAGTTAAAAGAGACTGAGAAACTGTAGGAGAAGGCAGCAAAACAATCACAAGGAGAAGACAAGACCGAGGAGATACTGGAACCAAGCCCTCAGCCTAGTTTAGGCTCATATTACAACTTGTTAAAAAGTGGGAAGATCATCCCATAGAAGTTTAATGTACCACCTTTTTTTCATTGGAACAAGAATGGGTTAGGACTCACACTTGGATGAGAATTACCAAATCCAAAGGAGTTGCAGACATAGGCCACCTAGAAGAACAGCTAAAATAATCAAGAAGAGAGTTGACCATGGTGAGGCACATAGAATGCAGTAAAAGAGCCAAATTAGAGGAGGAGAATGAGCTAATGAAAAGTATTTGTAGCTACAGGAAGGTCATAAGGAAGATAGGCCATCCATTTTGGGAGGGTAGCAGCAGCAAGAAGGACCTCTAGTAGACAAGGAAACAACCAAGAAACAGTAGACAGAGGAAAAGCTACAAGCTGATGTTGAGATGCTAACAAAACTGTTGCGGGAAAAGGAGTCTCAGGTAGCAGAAGAAATACAGGGTTTAAAACAACAGTTGGAAGAAAAAGAAGCCCAAATGGCCTTCATGGCCAACTGGGCAATAGAAGCCTTACAATGTAGGCAACATGCTAAGTCCTATGCATTATATCTTAAAGATCAATGGTTGCAATTTCAAATTAACACATTGGCTCAAATGGGCACCATTCCATTTCAGAATTACAATAATTTTATGTATTTGTGTGATAATAACTCAGCTGAAGATAAGGCCAAGTTAGCAAAATTCTATTTACACAACTTGGCACTTCCAAACATGAATCTATGGGACCCCAATGCTACATTGGGAGATGTACAAATCATGGCTATGGCTTCTTGGTTAAGCCATGAGGAAAAGAGGGCAGTAGAAATTCAAAAGGTTATGGACAGGGAGCTAAGTGAGCCACTCATGATCAGGGAAAAATCATAAGATCCCTCGGCTCTAGTATATACACATCAACACCTTTCCAACAACCCTCACATTCTCCCAGACTACGTTGAAAGGCAAGCTCAGGCCATTGCTCACTTTGAAGACATGGAAAGACTGTTTGGTGATAATTGCATTCTTTCTTGCACAAGGAGATGGAACACATTGTCCCATAGTCTGAAAATAAGAGAGTACCACTCCCCAGCCAGAATGAGGGAGGCTTTGGCAAGAGTGCCACTTTATAAATAGTCAATGCAAAATCTAAAGGTCAACTGGATTAGCCTAAAGTTCAGTCCTCCATTACTTTTAGGACTATTGGAAGGGATCAAGGAAGAAGAAGAACACAGGCAATGGGAGGCAGTAGAGATAAAGGCAGGGTTTCATGACCAAGAAGAGGACATCACCTCGAAATCCTGGGATGTCAAAGAGGAAGTCAAAGCAATAAAAAATGATGAACTAGATTAGTTGCTCAGAGGATGAGCAACACATTCAGCAGGGGGGCGATGATGAGACCCAAAAATGGGTAACTTTATGGGCTCATTTTAATCCACCATTCTTCATAGTTTTATGCATGCTCTTGAATATATTTATGTTAATTGAATGAATGAGAATAGTCACTTGACCACAAAGTCTAATACGTGCTTATTGCAGATTTTTGGACATCTTTTGGACCAAGGTCAGGTATTTATGAGCAAATTGGCAGCCAAATACGAAGGAACAAGGCTGAAGATTTATATAAGGGGTGTCTCCTGCACTAAATGACCCCTTCCTCAAGTTCTCCACCATCAGCTCAGAGTCCAACAGCCTACCAAAGATGATTTCAAGGGGCAGTCGAGCAGGTTTAGTGAAGTGGCTGATTAACTGCAGTTTTGGATAGCCAAGCTCCTAAAGTTAAGGAGGACTGTTGGGAGTCCTCGTTTGCACAAGTGGGGAGGCTTCAAGCCTTAGTAGTTTAGCTATTGAACATTTTGTTTTCTCACTTTAGTGCAGCTCTGCATTTCAGCTCATTTTCGAGCTCTTGCTATAAACAGTTTTGTGACATGACTATTATTTTGGATTAATAAAGATGAATCTCGCTTTGCACCAGCTCTGAGCTTTCTTAGGAGGTTGTAGCTCTTAGGGTTGGGCCCAACCCAAGTGCCTAGTACCTCCTTTGTGTACTTTTATGTGTTTTCTTGCATTCATAGAATAATTTCTGTTATTTAGGTTTAAATCTTGCTTTGTTACTTAAGTTGTTTTTGATGATTAAGATAGTTTTTCATACTTCAGGTTGATTTGACAGTTTGGTAACAGAAAAAATCTACAAAAAGGCCATCAAGAAGTCCTTGATCTCATCTCTCCCTCCTTGGGACCATGAGCTGAGACCAAGGCATACTTGCCGCCACAAAAACACTGTTTTTTCCTTCCAATGCAATTGCTAGTGTTAGATTTTAAGTTGGAAAAGTTGATATCAGTTGTGTTTTCATGTTTAGATCTATTCTTGCTTAGTTTCCATAGATCTCTTGCATGATTTCCTGTCTATAAACTTTTGTTCATCATATTTATGGTTTTTAAGGGCAGATTAGGTCAAAATAGATAGATCTCTGGTTTTTTCAGTCTTTGTTCGATTAGTTTTGGAAAATAGTGTGCAGAGCACCTATGATACCTTCCTACCTACCCTTCCTCCATCATACAACCTATTCCAGCCCCTAATTCAAGATTCATTCCCTTCATTTGCCACACTTTCCCAATTTGCCCTAATTTCTACATTTTTGTGCGACATTTCTCTCTCCAATCTTGAACAAATCCAACCACCTTCATCACTCCTTAGCTTCATTTACCAAGTCCTAGACCCATTAAAATCCTTATCCATCGTTCATTTCTACTTTCCCACCATTTTTCCACCATCAATCCTCTAAAATCCACTTTCAGCCTGTTCCCATAGAACTTCCTGTAGAACCCTTGCAGGCTTCCTGTAGAAATTCACGCAAGCAGTTTTTTCGAGATCTAATCACTATGGAATTCTCTAGAAGGGTGCTAGAGAGCCCTTAGGCCCTCTTCTCACCTTCCCAACCTCCCGCAAGCACCCACTCCATTTCCTTTCGCTAATAAACCCCTACACAGTCAAAAATAGTTAAAGCACATGCATAATAATTCTGCAAAATTACTCAAAAATACAAAAAGATGCTTTTTCCATATTTTCCTTCAGAAGTAGCTTAGACACATGCATTTTACCTTTACAAGAGTCAATGGCATCCATTTCAACAACTTTCATCTCTTTTCTTGCACCAGTAGGGTTAGTGAGTAAAACTAGGGTTTGCTACGGTTTGCATTTCCTTTCAGCTTTCCGCTTCTTTCTGCAAGTAGACTATACTCTTTTGAGTTAGCTTTCATCTATCATAGTTAAAAGCTTCTTCTAAGAACTCATAGAAGTTGGCTTAAGCTCCTAGCGAACTTGTGCCAACTGATCAAGTGACAGCTTGCAATAAGAGCTAGTACTTGTACATATAACACCGTCGCTTCCAAGTTTGTTAGGAACTACCGAGTTGATAAAAGTAAAGAAGGGACTCCCAAGAGTTGCAGTATCATTGCTACAATACTGGAGCCCACCACCTACAAACATGGAGTTGTCAATTAAAAGTTTTATGAGTAGGGAAGTTTGAATATTTTGCATACTGTAGAGAATGTGAAGGTGTTTGTGTTTGTAGGGGACCATAATATGTGTATCAATATGTCATTATTGAGGATCGTGTATGATAGTATTTGATAACAATTGCAAGTGTTTGGCTAGATTTCGTTGATTAATATAGATGAGCAATGTTTGGAGTTTTAACATGATGCTTGATAATGATCTAGAATTTTGACTTGATGTTGGGATATAGATCTTATTGTGATAGAAAATTTGGGTTTTGACTTGATGACTAATGATTTGATTTGATGAATAACAATTTGCCTTGATAAAAATGCAATATGGCATAGTGACTTTCAGTGACTTATATTTTTATTCAATATATATTATGTGTTGAAATCATTAGCTTTGACATATTGATTAAATTATAAAAAGTTGTGATTCAATATGCAACAATCTCACTATGAATAGATGAAACTTGTCCTTGATGTATCCATTCATATTTAGTAGTAGATATGATTCATGTTGTGATCGTGAGTATGGCTTGATAAAGTTTGATTGGATAGTGATTGGTAAATAAAAAGGTATTGTAACTTGACATTTGGATATGAGATCTACCAAACACCTAGTTCAAAGAATTTGTTAAAGTGATATTGATGATTTTGATATTAGTTTGAATTTGGCATCTAAATTTTGATAAGCTGGCTTAGTTGATTTTATTGCACAGCATTGATTTTTGTAAACATATTGCTTTGGTTAAGTGTTATGTTTGTAGAAATCATTGTATGAAGCAAGCTCCCCAATCCTGATATGTTTGCATTGGCAATTATCTGGTGAAGCTAGGATGATGTGTTGATCCAAACTTCTACTTCAAAAGTGGTCCAAGGTATGTCTTTGATTTTGGTTTTGTATATTAATGGTCTATTCTTTATAGGAAATTAGCCTCTGATGATCAAAGTAAGAGGTATATGGCCTCTAAAATTCAGATTGACGAATCATGGCATGATGTATTACATCCTGAATTTGGGAAAAGAAAATATATACAGTGAAGCTATAAAGAAAGTGTAAATTAAAATCCTTGGACACTTCGATCAAATTTCAAGAAGTTATGAAAATATATTGTTGAACCTAACTTGGAAACTGATATTTTATTGAAGCATTGATGTTCCATGTGAACATCCATTCGTATATTCAAAGTCAACGCATGATTGAGTCGCTTCATAACCATTGAGTTACCGTCAAGCTCACTTCGAGATATCTGCATGGGATGATCTATTTTTGGTCTGAAACATTCTTCCTGTGATATGTGACTACATGGATGTATTGATGTCGTTTTGGATATTTGTTTATGAGATAATAACATTTGGGTGTTACCTTAGTATGAGATCTTCCATGATGTTTTGGCTGAGAAGTTCGTAGATTTAAGCACAACTGAGGTTGAGTATGATGTTGCTAGCATGACTATCTATGAGGAAGGATGAAGAAGCTCTTTGGAGAGATGTTTGAGAAGGTTATGGATATGACATGAATACATTGCAATGACAAAGAATGGGAACCGATTGGAAAATAATCTCATATATAGTTGGGACTAAGATGCCTTCATATATTGAGATAACACTGCTCTACGAGACAAGCTTAGGCTTATGGTTGTTTCCTCCGTGAGAGGGAGGATGAATAAGATATCATTTTTGTAATATATATATATATATATATATATATATTATATATATATGATATTTGATTTGATGACATGTATGAGCAGGAGACCGCTACTATCAAGACATGATGATTACAAGATATGAGCATGATGATATATTTCTAATCTATAAAGAGCATCGGTGATTGAGGACACTAAGTCATCTCTTCCCCCTTGTTTGATCTCCCAAGGTGTGGAATTGAGGTGGAGAGCTCCTGGGGTTGAGGGATCCTTGGAAAATAGGGTATCACCCCTATCTGTTACCCATAGGGTTAGAGATGTTTCTCCCCTATATTGGAATTTCTAGAGTATACACCCAGTTTTTGTCATAACCACAAGTCGATCTTGTTGGTATTGTCCCTCCCCATTTGGCCAATGGGTTGAGGAGGCTTGGGGAATGTGAACCTTTCCTTTTGGTAAGTCAGGTATCTAGCCCAATCTTGGATTATGATGCGGGTGTTCTACCACATGACACTCGAGGGTCATTATTCATAGGATTAGTAGACAATAGGATGGGTTGAGATGTGCTCCCCTTTATCACCTATTGCTTGATATGGGGTTGTAGATTTTTATCTCCCCCATGAGATTCCAGGTTTAGATTAAGCTCCCTAATATTGTTCTAGATTGAACTAAGCTCTCTGATGTTGATGTGGTTCATAGATTTGGCTCCCCGCTAATGTTTCTCGGGTGGTAGCATTGGGCTCCCCACTGGCAGAGACTCTACGTGGTAGAAATGGCTCCCTAATGGATAAAGGGTGGTAGATTGAGCTCCCCTCTGATGTCAAATTATTCTTCTTTCAGATTCGAGATTTTTCAACATATGAGCAAGGGAAATTAAGAGATAAGTAGGAATAAGTAAGAGATGAATCAATATGAATAGTGAAGATAAGTGATGATAAGATACTTGAGATTGGATATGATCTGATGACAGGATATACATGAAATGATACAGGTGGAATTATCCCTAGTTGAGAGGGAGTGTTAAAATTGGAAACTAGGGCCAAATTCTACTTTGAATAACTCATTTGATGGAGATGATTATTACATTGAATTCCTCTTTTTGAGAGGACCTAAATCGACCTAAAGATCATCTAATTTACACAAGGGAGAGTATATTTTTCAATTATGAGCCCCACATGTGCATATTTAATCAGGTCAGCCCTAAAGCAAATTGGACACCCTTGGAAGGCTATAAATACAATTAACATCTAACTCATGTGGACATCATCATATATCATTCTTCTATTCCCTTTCTTGTTTTTGGATCACATAGGCCTAAGCGAGGTTCGCAAAGAAATGGGTTCTATCGAAGGTGAAATTGCGGGGTTTGAAGCTCGCATGTATTTTTCTATTATTTTGTTTCTCAGTCGAAGGCTTACCAAAGGACAAATTCGATTGGTCACTAGCTTTCTCAAGGGAGTGACTAAAATATCACAATCACTCACATGCCCACTTCCTCCCTGTCACTGAGACCTAAATATTTTTTTTTTGTTAACTGAAGTTTTCGCTCGTTGACCACAGTGTTTGGTAGTTGACCACAAACAGTGATAGTTAATTATAGGCTTCTAAATCAAGGTTTTTTAGTATGAGCATGCTTGGGTTCAGCTCATGGATATTGTTTAGTTGATTTTCTCTTGATAGTTGTATGGATGAAGATATGGATCATTGTACTCTCTTTTTCTTAATAATTCAATGATAATCTAAGAAGAAGAAGAATTTGAAAGGGTTGTCCCCATTGTGGGTTTTTCCCTAGCCTCTAACCAATCTTGGTTTCTCTATGTGTTAATTATTTTCTTCTATTGTTATTTTATGCTCCACTTCTTTGATGATGATGATATTTTTATTTCTACATAGTTGCATATGTTGTTGAATAATGATTTAAATATGAATAATGTTATGATTTTATGGGGTGAATTTAATGTGTAAATGAAGAAATTCAATTATCAAAGAAAAGAACAATATATCCCTAAGAAAAATTAACAACTTCCAAAATGCATGGGGTGGTTACAAATAAGAGACCCACTACCTAATAAATATAGCCCTTGGGGAAACCTAGTTTGGTAGCTAATCGCTGTGGATAATTATTGGTGGAAACAACTGCTTCATATAAAATATCTTAATGAGGTGAGAGAATATTTTATTCATGATATCTATCACAATTGAGGTAGCTCCCAGATATGGTGTTTGATGTTGGCTTATATCACTTTAATTAGATCTAAGCTGACTTGGATTCCAAGAAATGGAGAATAAATAAAATTTTGGACTGAGCCAATTATGCCAAGAAATCCTCCTTTGGGTTCAAATTCCCTCATCCCCTACATAATTGATTTATTTCGCAACATAAAATATCTCTATGGGATATCTCCTCTTGGTCGTCTAACGAGAATTGATTGATCTAGGGTTGGGGTAACATTTTGGGTCACCTTATTAATATTTACAAATCTCTTGAATCCACTCTTGTTGGATGTGCTCCTTCCTCCTTGTCAAATCGAGACTCTTTGGGTTGGGAAAATGATTTATATTTTATTAAAAGGGCTTATTAATTTTTTATCTTCCTTAATATTATACCTCCCTCTTCTTGGGATTGGGCCTTTATTTGGAGCTTTGACTACCTCCCAAAAATTAATATTTTATGTTGGACATTAGCTCATAGAAAGATCCTTCTAGCTAAGAATTTATTAAGAAGGGGAATTTTTGGACCTTCCTAGTGCACCTTACGCAAGCACGTTACTGAAAATATAGATCATATATTCTTGGAATTCCCCTTCTCGCTTGAAGTGTGGGGAGTGATCTTATCTCATTTCAAATAAAGTGTAATATTGCCTTTCGCTATAAGACTTGCTAGGAAAGTGGTAAAAATGTTATAATGGCTCATTTGCAAGAAAAAAAATAGTGAAGAGAATATAGGAAGTACTGCCTAAATATGTACGTTGGAAAATCGCTTGTAAGAAATCGAGCTATTTTTCATGATGAAAGTGAAGATGTCATCAACATCACGAGATCAACAATAAGGCTTCTTGGATAATCTTTATGGGCTAAGAAAATAAATAAAGAGTATTAGAAGCTAGATGGGGAGGAATCAGGATGGATTAAAGTTTTTATACAAAGTGGGCCATGAGGGAGCAAGCACATCTCAACGAGAGATGGAAAGTAAGATTATCTAAGGAGGAATTTGATCAGTGACTCTTGGAGCATAAAAAAATCTTCTTAATCTTTGATGGAGCAACAAAATGAATCTCAGGGGTGGTAAGAGTAGGGGGTAATTTTTTCCCCTAAGAATTAAGAAGAATATAGGTATGCTTGGGGTTTAGATCACACTTCTAACAATGTTGTTGAGTCCTATGCCTTATATAAGGGTTTGAGGAAAATTATGAATCTGGGAATTCATGAGATGATTATTTTTGGTGATTCCTTAATTATAATTCACCAATTATATTCAGGAGCTCTCCCCTTAGATTCAAATTTAAGTCATATATTCAAGCAGATTTACTAGTTATATCAGTCTATCCCTAATAAGAAATGTCTCATGTTCTTAGATCAAACAACTCCAAGGATGATCACATGGAGAGTTTAGGGTCAAGCCTAAATCAAGGTGAACTTTGGTAGAAGGGGAAAAGGGTGGATGTTTTGTAAATGTTGGTTTTTGTTAGGTCAGTATTGGTGAATGTAGAAGTGGAATGTTGTAGATTTTTTATCATTTTGTTCAAAAGATTCAAGGTCATAATTATATAGATGGTCATTAATACATACTCTATTCTGGCCATGTCCATTGGTTTCAACTCACTTATGTAAATCATGTATGTAAAATGAGCTTAAGTCTAGTGCCTTTTAAAATAATAGTTATTCTCAGCTACCCATTTAAAAAAAGAACAATAGAAAATAGGACAATATAGATAATAATAATTTAGAGAATGAGAGCAATGCTTTAGAGAATAATAGTTGTTAGAACTAGAAAACCAGTTATTATAGAATAATAGTTTACATAATGAGAACAATCGATAACAATAAAAATAGAACAATAATTTACAATTGAGAATGAGAAAAATATACAATAAAGAAAAATGGGAGAAAACAATAGGGAACAATAGAATAAGAATCTATAATTTAGACAAAATACTAGAGAAAATGATCAAATGTACAACAAAGAACTAAAGAATTATGCAATAGTTTGTAATAGAGAATGAGAGAATCATATACTAGAGAGGATGAGAGAAAATAGAGAAAAAAATAATGGAGAAAATATAGCAATAGAAAATGAGAAAATACTAGCTATTACTTAAAAAATAATTGTATTATTAACGATAGAGAAATAGTAAATGATAACAATAGAGAATAGTAATTTAGATAACAATAGTTTAGAGATGAGAGCAATAGTTTAGAACACAATAGTTCTTAGAACAAGTAATATTTTAGAGAACAATAGTTGTGAAAACAAGAAAACAACAAGTTATTAGAGAAAAATAGTTTAGAAGCAAAACAATGCCAATGAGAACAATAGTGTACATGACAGGAACATTAGAGAATAAGAATAATAGAGAACAATAATTTAGATAATGAGAATTATATAATATAGTTTATAGTTTAGAGAATAAGAACAATAATTCAAATTAGTTCTGCATGAGTTTCAAGAATACTTTCAATTAGTTTCAAATTAATTCTAAATAGTTCTACATTGGTTTCAATTGAATTAGTCATGCATTTGTTTCCAAACAAATTATAAATATTTATATATATAATAATCATAAATATAAAATTACTATAAAAATACTACTAATATATCTTATTATAATAATATTAATATCACAATATAATATAATATAATATCGTTTTTATATTAAAGTATATTATTTTATTACTATATCATAGATATATCATATTATCTTATACCAAAATAATTGATTAATATTATTATATTGCCTTAATGTAATTATTATAATATATTATATTAATACTATCTTAATAATATTATTAATATATTTTCATTATATGTTATTAAGATTTTGCTTCTATTTTTTGAAAACTTAAAAATAAAAAATGGCATAAAAACAAATAACACAAATTCTTCTTCTTCTTCTTCTTCTTCTTCTTCTTCTTCTTCTTCATTTTAGGGTTAAGTCATCTTTTTCTTATTTCGTTTAGTTAATCATTTAACTCTTTTGTTTTCAATCTCTCTTTTATAGTTATTTCTAAGCTACACTCTTCTTGCAATTGTAAAAGTGTGAACAAAAGTAGGACATTCTAAGAGAATTTATTTTTTATTTTCAACCCTCCAAAATTTTAATACTCATAATTTTTTAAAAATTATCCAAAATTTAGTTTCACCATAGAATTGGTGATAGTTTTTATCTTAACCACATTATTATAATAATACACCAATATAGATTTGTATTAACTATGGATCTATCATCAGCTTAGAGCTATCAAACCTTATTTTAAGGTGCAAAACTTGATGAAGGTGTAAAGCTTTCATCTATGACAAATAAATAGTTAAGATGGATCTATGCTAATAATAGAGAGTTAAAATGGATCTCTGGTAATAGTATTGTTATTATAATAAGATACACTAATAATATTATTCTAGTTTTAATACAATAATAATACTAATATATCATATATTAGTAGTATCAATAATAATGCTATTTACTTTTCGAAGTTATGTACTTTGTATTACATCAAATGAGGATTACATAGACCAAACATTTCCTACTATTGATTTAGTTTAATGGAAACCAAACTAGTAACATAAGTTCAAAGTCTTGAGGCTGTTAAGACCTCGTCTAACTAGAGCATCTTGTAAATAGAAACTTATAAAAATAGGTTGGTTGTCCCAGACCTTAACATACATTGACATGAGAAGACAAAAAATACTACTAGTGCTGCCAACCAAAAACCAATGATTCATAACAACTATTGGGAAAAATCTCCAAGAATTTGCGCTAGCTAATCACTACCCTCATCCGAGGAGAAAAAGATGCTGACTTATCTCCTAGCTAAAATGGACAACTTATTTATATTGTCAATTTTTTCCTCCATCTCTACCAATGATAGAATTCTCCTACTGAGTCCTCATGTACCTCCCACGGGAACTTCACTCAATGAACCTTTGGCATATCATGTGCGTTCATGGCATACTAAACAAAACCCATAATTTGACTATATATTGGAAAATACCTCTAAAAATCACATTATTTTACCACCTACCAATACGATCCCATTACACCTTCTCAATTTAAAAAACTCATACTTTCACTAGATATTTTAGGTATCCTTTTTCATTAACATTTTTTGTACCCCTTCATATTTTTTCATTAACTTTGAGCTCCATTTTTTATGCCTGCCAATATAAAAACCCTTTACCCCTTATTATATGCTCAATATATTATGCCATTTTTTACTCAATATATATCGCCCAATATGAACACATGGTATGATATTTCTCCCCTAGTGAAGCCCCCATGCTACATGAATATGTTATTTGCAATATTCAAATGACATTTAACCTTGTACCAACTTTGTGCCATGCATGCAATGTGCCAAGTATAGTGGGAGACACAACCCCCTTTCTTGTAAGATGGCATCATATCAAGGCAGGAGGGGGGAGAGGGGGAAGCCACTCATGGACATCCTCCTTGGTGGAATAATAATACTACTATTAAAATAGTACTAGTGTAAATTTATATTTTAATAATATTATAAAATTAATATGTTGTTATTGTATCAATAATATTAATATTATAATATATTAAATTAACGCTATTTTAATAATATTATAATATTAATATTAATATATCTATATTAGTATTGCTATTACTATGGTATTAATATTATATTAGTACTTCTATTGTTATTGTATTAATATTATATCAGTTCTTTTATTGTAATTACTATGAATATTTATATAGTAATACTATTAATATAAAAACAAGAGTATTATAATAATATTATTAATATATCATATTATAATAATACTACTATACTCATGAAGCGTAACCTTGTTGGTTTGTGTGGGGTTTAGTCGCTATTAGGTCACGGTTCAAATCTCATGGGAAGGGTTCAGGATGGAAGCCACTTTCAGGGAATTAAACTTCCCAATGGGAATCTAGGCTTGAGAGAGCCTCACACAATCTTGGGGATAAGTACCCCATTGTGGGTGGATTTGTCTTATTCCATCAATTCACTAGAAGGAAAATACCTCATAGTATAGGTTTTCACATAATCCCCTATAAAAATAGCCCAAAATCCGTTTGTGGCAGAGGTCACTAGCAGAGGTGGGCAAGCAGATGTTTTAGAATATGTTTTTTGGATGGTGCATCTAAAATTGCATAGAACATTGTCCATCATGGAAAATTTATTTTTAAAAAATAAAAAAACATGGTGCGCTAAATAATACAATGCCTCGGTGCATACCATGAAAGAGCACTGCCTTAGTTTCTAAACTTTGGAAAAATGCGGTGCTAATGCACCAGTGTGGTAGATGTATAAAAACACCTTGTGGCATATGGTAAAGAGCACCACTAAACGGTTTTAAATTTTTAAAAATAGAGTGGTCCTATAGTAAAAAAAAATCACTAGTGCAATACATGTATTAGAACACCCTCACTTTGTCTCAAGAAAAGCATTGTGATAGATTTTTAATTTAAAAAAACGTGGTTCTCTTGGATCTATACTGCACCAGTGCAGTTCATGAAACGCACTGGAGGAGGGTTAAATAAAAAAAAAACTTCTCCGTCGTAGATTTCATTTT
This sequence comes from Pinus taeda, assembly GCA_000404065.3. Lineage (NCBI taxonomy): Eukaryota > Viridiplantae > Streptophyta > Pinopsida > Pinales > Pinaceae > Pinus > Pinus taeda. Next base: position 79,324 of record APFE031631700.1, read on the forward strand.
TACCATCTACATTGTTGGAGAACTCTGAAGCATCGATGTCATTCTTGCCTTATAACATAGTTATCGATCAAACGAGAAAATGACCTAGTACCTTTTTTTTTGAGGTAGCAAAAAATCACCCAATTTTGAAAAGTGGTGATATAGAATACACCTTCTTCATTTTTTAGCATACTTTTGGCACTTTAAATTTTCTCATGTATCAAGTATGAACATTTTTTTAGATCTTAGTGATTTTTATGTTGATTTTGAAAAGTGTTGGTGCAGCATCAACCCCTTTCTTTTAGAGAGTTGATTTTTGGCACTTTAAATTTTTTTATGTATCAAGTGTGAACATTTTTTTTGTTAGTGATTTTCATCTTGATTTTGAAAAGTGCTGATGAGCATCAACTCTTTTTGTTTAAAGGGCTTAGTTTTAACACTTTAAATTTTCTAATGAATTAAGTGTGGATAATTTTTTTAAATGTTAGTTATTTTCATGTTAGTAATAAAACATAAAAATTAAATTTAGGAGAGATTCTTCAGCGTAAATCACATAAAATTTCATTTGTCAACGCGTTTCGAACCAACTAGTGTGGTTCATCGTCAGGACAAGTTGAAGAAACAGATCCAGCTTAGCATGTTAAATAGTCTGAGCAGAGTCTCCAACGGCTAAATTCGATTAACAGCTAATTTTTTACTTTAAGACCAAGATCAAATTTTTATTTATTAATTTAATAA
>APFE031631711.1:0-15435 GCA_000404065.3 Pinus taeda
CCTTATTACCAAATGGAACTGTTGCAAGAAGCACATCCATCTGAAGTGTCGTGACTGTTGTAACTTGCTTTGTGATTGCAAGTACTGTAAGGGCTGATGGTCGGTATGTATAATAGTTTCTTTGCCCATCAAATAGTGTTTCCACTTTTTGATGCTTTGTACCAATGCATACAACTCCTTATCATAGGTAGGATAATTTACAACAACACCATTAAAAGTTTCATAATGAAAAGCAATAAGCTTACCATGCTGTAGAAGAGCTGCACCCATGGCATAATCACTAGCATCGGTTTGTATCTCAAATGATTGTCTCAAATCCGATAATGCAAGGACTGGAGCTGAACTAATCTTCTCTTTCAAAGATTCGAAAGCTTTTTGCTGCTTGCCTCCCCATTGGAAAGCATGCTTCACACTTGTCACTGCATGCATAGGAGCTGCTATAGAAGAGAAGTTAGAGATGAACTTCCTCCAATATTGAGCTGCACCCAAAAAACTTCTTAACTCTGTTATGGATTTGGGAGTAGGCCAATTCACAACAGCCTCTATTTTGGCAGGATCAATCCTTAAAGCACCTCCTCCTACTATGTGTCCCAAATAAACCAAAGAAGTCTTTCCAAATTCACACTTTGACATTTTAAGCAATAACTGATTCTTCTTCAAAACATCAAGTACTTTCCTAACATGCATGACATGATCTTCTCTAGACTTGCTGAAAATTAAGATGTCATCTAAGTAGACAATAATGAAATCATAAAGAAAAGGATGCAAGACATCATCCATTACCCGCACGAAAGTTGCAGGTGCATTGCACAAACTAAACGGCATCACAAGCCATTGAAAGAGTCCTTGTTTGGTTTTAAACGATGTCTTCCAAATGTCACTTTCTTCAATTCTTACTTGATGATATCCATTGCGTAAGTCTAACTTAGTGAAATATCGAGCATCTCTCAGCTGGTCTAGCAAATCATCTATCCTTGGGAGTGGGTAACGATTCTTTACCGTTATCTTGTTCAAGGCCCGAAATCAACACACATACGCCAAGTGCCATCTTTCTTTGGAATCAGTACAATCGGTGACCCACATGGCGAAGTACTTGGCTTTATGAAACCCTTGTCCAACAATTCTTTGATTTGCTTCTTTATCTCAACATTCTCCATAATAGACATGCGGTACACGCCTATGCTTGGAAGAGGACAATCTGGATGCAAATGGATTTCATGTTGAATCTCCCTCTTAGGAGGCAAACCTGTTGGCTCCTTAAACATCTCATGATATACATCAACTACATCATACGGATCTGATTTAAGTTTTGGATCACAAATGTCAAATGACTCATGATTCACATCAACCTTGGGCTTAATCATAAGAAGAACAAAATTCTTACTTGAATTGACAAGCCTTTTTACCTGTCCTGCATTCACCATCGCTATATTTGTCTTCTTGAGATGAGCTCTAACAATGAACTCCTTGCCATCTTTGAAAACATGATATTTGTTTTCATGGCGATGGAAGATAGCTTTCCTATCAAACAAGTAAGGACTTCCAAAAAAAATCCCTGCTATATCAAAAGGTACCACATCAAGTTCAACTGTATCAATAAAATGTGCACTAATTGCAAAGCGCAATGTGCACTTTCTTGAAACTTGAAAATTTTCATCCTTGCAAATCCATCCAAGTGGATATGGCTTCGGATGTGGAACGGTCTCAAGTTTAAACTGCTTGACCAAGTCTTCTGATATGAGGTTTTCTTGTGACCCACTATCAAAAAGTGTGTCAATTTTAGTATGTTTTGAAATCACCCTCACATGAAACAATTTAATTCTTTCTTCCTCATTAGGAGCTTGTACATGATAGTTTGAGGTACTAGTGCTGGCTTGAATTTCCATTTCTTTTCCCTTCAAGTTTTTCAAACCCATGGCTATAATTTTGGTTTCATCACCTGAATCATCCCCTAAATCTTGTGGAGTAGATGTAGTAGCAGTAGTTTTCTGTTTCCCTTTGGATTTGTTAAATTGAGTTCTTTTTTCAGGATGTAATTTCCAACAGTTTTTCTACTCATGGCCTGGTTTAGAACAGTGTTTACAGATCACTTTCTCACTCTCCTATTTGACAGATGCATTCTTTTTTCCCTTTCCCTTGGAGGTTTTCTCTTTGTTTTTCCCCTTAGCGAGCTTGTTTCTACCCTCTTCAAATGTGTTTTTTCCCCTTGCCTCTAAATGGGTAGCTTGGACACAAATCTCATCCAGGCTAGTAGGGTTAAACATCAAGATGGTGTGTCTAAGGTAGCTATGCAAGCCACCAATATATTTCAGTAAGGTTTCCTGGGTCTGTAAATCTACCCCTAACAAAAGAGCTCTTCTCCTGAATTCTTGGGTGTAGTCTTGGACACTCTAACCCTTAAGTTGTCTGAAATTTTGCCAGTTCATAATAGCTTTCTGCATGTGAGCAAGAGGATAAAATTGTTTTTTAATGGCTAACAGAAAGTTAGTCCATGTTAAGGTAACCTTACCAAATTTATTGATCTCCTCTTTGGTCTTGGCCTCCCACCAGACCAATGCTGCTCCATCCATTCTCAAAGAAGCCAACTGAATCTTTGTGGCATCATCATGCATATTCTGGATCCTCAAGTAAACTTCCAACTGCCTAATCCAGTTTTCAAGCTTTTCTGCATTCACTTCACCATTAAACATAGGTAATTCAAATTTTACATCAAGCTTCAAAAAAGGACTTTTTCCAGAGGATCTATGCTTATGCACATGAGAAGAAGACGAGGATGAAGAGGAAGGAGGTGACGATGGGGGTGGTGGATCACCATTACCTCCATGTCCTTTCTTGGAATGATCATCATCCTTCTTACCTCCTGAAGAGCCCTCTCCTTCATGTGGATGTTTGGACCCTTCTCCAGCGAATTTCTCATTTCTTTCTTGGTATAATATCCTCACCATTTCAGTGAGGTCCAAGAAAGCCTTTCTGAAGACTCTTTCTTCTTCTTTTGGATCCATGTCTGCAGGAATTTCTCCTTCCTGTTCAGACATTCTTGAAGCTTCTATGGAGACTCTTGAGGGTGAAATTGAAGGTGAAGGTGATGGCTCTCTGGCCTTCCTTGACTGAGGATTCTCTCGTTCTCTAGTCAACTGTCATTCCCCTCTTTTAAGTTTCAACCTGGTAAGCATCAATACTTGCAAGAAAGTTAGAAGATCTTTGCACAAAAACAATCAAAAGACAACTACACCAGAGATTGACTGAAAGAGCGTTTATCTACTTTTCAATTGTATAACAAGAGCATTTCGAAGGCTTCCTGGCTCGTTTCAGGCTCTGTCTATAGCTTATTTGACTGCTTTTGATACAAAGAAACAACAACATAGCTCTGATACCAACTTGATCTGAATTTGAAACTACTTGTAAGTGGTTTGCAAGGTATTCAATTCAGTAATAAACATGTTTAAAAGATGCCCATGTCTTGCAATAAAGAAACAAATGAAATTTTCAGCTGTTCGTGATCCATTTAAGCATAGCAGAATTATTTCCTTTTACTGTTTAACACATTAAAACGAATTTGTTCTGCAAAATAAATCAACCATATATGCAAAAGAAGTTGATAAAGCAGTTCACCCCTCCTGGGCTACGTCTGCTAGGTCCAAGGCTCCCAGATGGGCCTGTCCTCGTTTTAATTAAATGCTCAAAATGAATATACAACTGAATAGAAGTCTCTACAGGTGGAATAGACTGTAAAAACGGATTCAGAACACTTGAATCCTTCAGGATTGACTACTGGTTCACCTCCAATGGATACCTGCAACCCTATACAGTTCTCACAATACTGGGCCCTAGTGGCTCCTAGAACTTCCACGGCTCCAAAAACTCTATAAATGACCTCCAATGACTCTAAAACCTGTGCCAATGGCTTCACAATGTCGAAAATACCCAAAATAAATAAAAAAATTTGTCCAAAACCAACTTTCCTAGCCAAAGTTATGGCCCATTAAAGTTTTCCTCCAGTTATGCCTAGAAACACTCCAGCTAACTTTAGTTGGAGTCTAGTTAACTCTGGCAATTATGACGGGTCCACCCAAATTTGGCAGTCCGCCAAAATTTCCACCAGACTAACTGTCATGGTTTGGTTGAACTGCAGTTAAAATGAATGACATGTGAACGGTCGGCGGTTTGCATGGGATTGCGTGCCCCAAACTTGGGGTGAACTGCTGTTTGCCTTCGCGTTTAATGCCCATGTGACCACGTCTCCACATTACATGGTGACCGTTATGTTCTGCTGGAGGCTAGGAATTATGCTCCCGGTTCTGGCACTGTGGTCACGTGTATGGGGGTTGGCCCCCTTTGGGCCCCGCCCAAACCAAATACAAAGTTTCTAAATAAATGCCACCAGCTTTTTAATATGGCTGAATTGTGTGGCATGTTGGTAGGCTGTTTGGCTGTTACATATGAGGTCGCGTGTTCAAACCCATTTGCTGCCAAAATTTTTTTTAACATACACATCGATAGCTGATGTCACCTTGGGCCATGTGGCGGCCTCCGGGCTTGCCACGTGGCATTCTGCCATTCGCTACCCAAAAGGAATATTCTCTGGAATATTCCCTAGAATATTCCATGGAATATTCTTTATAGCTGATGTCACCTTGGGCCATGTGGCGGCCTCCGGGCTTGCCACGTGGAATTCTGCCATTCGCTACCCAAAAGGAATATTCTCTGGAATATTCCCTAGAATATTCCATGGAATATTCTTTCTTTTTTTAATTTTTTTTAAAATTCAATAATTAAGGGTTATTGGGCGATTTTGTTTTTGACATAACTTTCTCATACGGCGACCGTTTTTCGAACCGTTTGCGGTGCCAGAATCAGGAGGACGAGATCTATCTAGTCGTTTAGGTTTGAGCTAGTTCTGATCACTTTCATTTTTGAGCATTTTATGACACTTGGGACATGAGCCCCTGATCACCAAGACACTATTGCTAGCCTTCTGAATCTTCTCTGATAACTTCTTAACCTACTACAGAAAGAAAAAATGGAAGAAAGCTACTAAATCATCAAAAGAAACCTATTCTTAACAATAAGAGAAATACATCTAACAGCAAACTAATCTACAAACTGAAGTAAAGCATACAAATACAAGTAAAGAGGAGCTTGGCTGCATGATTTGGGCCCTAAACCAAGAGCTTCAGCCCTCTGAGGTAACTCGGTGCTAGCTCAAAAATGACTCAATCTTTATTATAAAAAAATACCAAGATTACATAAAACTATCATCAAATAGTAAGCTTGAAATTTGAGCAAAGTTCACACAAGCAAAAAAATTGTCGACCGTAGTGAGGCCCTAGGCCTCTCTACTTATACATCTGAAGCTACCAACGAATTCCTTAAAATCAGGGAGGCTTGGCTCCCAAAACTCGTGATAACTATCAATCATATTCCACTTGTTCGGATGCCTTCCTGTGCATGATTCAACTGCTTGAACTCCGAGCTGAATGAAGGGGAATTCGAGGTGAGGAGCAATAAATGAGTGGGATTCCCTCCTATAAGTCCTCTCCTCTATCTACTTTGAGTTATTGCTACAGTTTGAGCACTAGATCCTTGAATTTGACCTTGAAATCCATCAATAATCTACATTAAATACATGTTAGACGACATGGCATAATAACTAACTCAACTCACTCTATAAGCACAAATATAATCAGAAAATCATACAATAAGCTAAGAGAATGGTTGATTTGACTAGGTTAGGAGGTAAAATGGGACCATATAATTAACCATTTATGAGGCTCATCAATTGTAAGGAAGAGCACCCCATTCACATGGATTTGGGGCAATCTCTTCAAATTGGGCCCATATCAAGTCTTGAGGAGATGTTTTAGGGAAGAGGAAGTCTTTGACATCATCTTAGTCTGTCATGATGGGCCTTGTGGAGGTCACTTTGTGGGCAAGAGGATAGCTTTCAAAGTACTCCAAGCTGGCTACTATTGACCCACTCTCCACCAAGATGAAAGAAGGTACACTAGTCGATGTGATAAGTGCTAGAGGATGGGGAAACCTACTCCCAAGGATGAAATACCCTTGCAATGTCAGGTGGATTTAGATCCATTTGACAAGTGGGGCATGGATTTCATTGGGCTAATTGATCCACCATTAGGGCAGAAAAAGTACATAATTGTATGCACTGATTATTTGACAAAGTGGGCTGAGACCAAGGATGTCAAGGTAGAAACAGAGGAGAAAATGGTCGATTTCTTGAGGGAAAATGCGTTTCACAAATTTGGGAACCCTAGAGAGCTAGTCACTGATCAAGGAGCTCAATTCACATCACATCTGATCAAAAATATGTTAAGGCGGCATGGGATAAGCATAGAACATCTATTTCCTATCATCCTCAGGCTAGTGGACAAGTATAGGTCACCAACAAGGCATTAGAAGGCATCCTACAATACAACTAGGAAGACAACTATTGGTTTCATTCCTTATGACTTGGTCTATGGACAGAAGGCTCTTCTCTCCTTTGAGTTTAAGTACAACACCTTAAGAATGGTAGTACAGTTCGATTTGGATGTTACTAAGGCACCACAAGCGAGGCTTCTCCAGCTGAATGGCCTAGCTAAATTCAGGATGCATCCCATCCTACACACTGAAGTTATCCAAATACATAGGAAGTTTTGGCATAACAATATCATCAAGAACATGGTATTTCAAGAAGGGGATGGGGCTCTATTATATGACCCCAGGTTCAAGGACTTCAAAGGTAAATTCATGACAAGTTGATGAGGCCCATACTAGATAATGGATTTATTCAAATCATGTCCATTAATGAGGAAGGCATTCCCTTACTTGTTAATGCATACAGGTTGAAGGCTTACAAAATACCTCTATCTAGGAAAGAGTTCATCAACACCATTAGCAAGGAGGTAAATGTGATTTGAAGTGTCATAGATTCCAAGTCACAGAATTTTTGAAAATTGTTTTTAATTGAATAAAAAGAAAAAAGAATAATATAGTAAGAAGCTTGGATGAAAACCTCCCTGAGGCATCTGAGGCTAGCTCTTGGGTTGAAAACCTCGAGGCATCCCAAAAGTGGAAAAAAAAGAGACGAAATAAAAGATCACTGGGAGAAAACCTTCCTTGAGGCGATCAGTGCAGGGAGGCAAGCCAACAACCTCTCTTGAGGTAGCTTGTGTCCCTCAAAAATGAAAAAATTAAACAAAAAACAAAAAAACAAAAAAATACCATGACAGGGAACTCCAACCTGTCCATTAATAAATTCTATCATTTTGTAGGCTTTTGAAGACAATGGAAATTGCAGAGCTACAGGGACAAAATGCTCATTTTCACTCCATTTCTCCCTCCATCCACTCCATCTCATCCATTTGAACCATGTCCCTACCATGCATATCCATTATCGGGCCTCAAAAATTAGTTTTATTAGCATTTTCTGGTGTGCTACATGATGTCATGTAGCTGCTACAGGAAGATCCTGTAGCATTACATGATGTCTTGAAATGGGGAACCAATAAGAAAATAATATTTCATGCATATTCTAGGTTGATTAGGAACCCTACGATTCATCAAACCACTCACCTATGACTCATGCACTCTTGATTCAAAAAAAAAAAAAAAAAACATATCTAGCTCTGTCTCATTAAAAACAAAACATAGGAAAACATAAAAAATTATAATAAAAAAAAGGGGAGACATGTCCTCCATTTCCAAAACCGTTCACCACTCCATCAAAGCTCTGTTATCATTCTCCAACCCTTACACCACTTTTCACCATCCCTCTAAAGAAAAAAAGCTTGAAAAGGAAGAAAAAGGGGTTGCTACAGGATTTCTCGTAGAAGCTATAGGATCTTCTATAGCAGCTTGTGCCACTGCTACAAATATCTTGAAGCTCAATTTGTCTGCCCAACCAGAGTAAGGAAGAGTACCATCATCCATGGGAACCTTATTCTTCCTAGCAACACTCCACAACAATAGCAACAAAAAAATAATAGCATGCACCTGCAGACATGAACAAGACAAGTAGTCAACTATATAGGAGCCAAAAAGAAAACACAGAAAGAGAGCAAGGAAGCACTTCCCTAAGCAGCAACACAAAAGTCAACTACTCTAGCATGCACCAACCAGCAAAAGTTTGGCTCAGGTATGGTAACTTACTCAGCTCTTCCCTATGTACGATATGATGAAAAATGTGGAAATGTCAAAGAAAGGCCTTTTTTTATAAGCTGGAGGTGGCTAGTTAACTTGGCCACCCTTAGCTCATGATCAAAAAGTGATATTTGAGTCAGCATGCACGTAAGGATGTCACATTAGAGGGAACCGGTTAGAAAAGTGGTTGAATCAGTTAAGAGGGAGTGGGTGATGATTATGAGGAGTAAGTGAATGATGACCAATGATGGGCAGTCGTTTAAATTGGGAAATATCGTACCACTGCCAGCGAGCACATCACATTGATTCCTAATCATAAATAGCATAAAACCCCAAACTTTCATGCATTTTTTTCGCTTAGCTCGAAATTGGGAATATAGGGACCATCTTGGAAATCCATCGTAAAATTTAAACCGTGCTCTAGCCATCCTACAAGAAATAGCTATAAGAATCACAGAAGGCCATAGGAAGCTACAATAAATAGTGAAATTCCACAAGAAGTTTGCAAGGGTGTGCCTAAGGTCAACTTTGTCGTCAATTGCCATAATGCTAGGCATTACAGTGAAAAATAAGTAGCATATCTCTCCTTTGTTCATGGTTTTCATAACTGATACACTTTGCACTATCTTAGTAATTACAGTAAGCTTGGGAATTAAAAATGATTTGGGTGTATTAAAGTAAAAAAAAAAATTGTGGTTATAAGGATTTGTAGTAGTTGCAGTCATCCACTAAGAAGTTTAGCTCTCAACTACCCTGAAATTCATACTAAATCTATCTTACAAAACCTCCTGCACTTAGATGAAACCAAAGAAGAAAATGGGAGGGGGATTCAATAGAAGAGAGCCCACCGATACATCAAGAATTCACCTTCCTCCCCTATGGTAGACATCTTTAGGGGGAATCACTGGTTAGGATTTTTTGAGTTTCTCAAGGGATATGATGATGATATAACTTATGAGTTTTCCATTGCACTAAACCCTCAAGTAATAAAAAATGCTACCATTGTGGTAAGAGGGTTGTCCATTACTATCAATCTTGAGTTGATCAACAGAGTGACAACAATTCTTCTAGGGGTCAATTGGAAAAGGGAAGATAAGGCCAGGAACAACTTTGTTAAGAAACATTTCTTCACTAATGATGAGATACCAATTGAAGACAAAAATGGGGTCATAAGGGAGAGTCTTTCCTATCCCTGGGATGAGGTAGCCTACCACATCCTTAAATAAATTTCTTGTGAAGGGAGAATGAGTGTATTCTATGGCTACCAGTTGAGGTTGCTCCATGAATTGAGATTTTGAACCAGGTTGCCCATATCCCAAATATTAAGTATGTCCTATTTTTTCCTACAATCAATCATAGACATGAGCTAGAAGGTGAAAGAGGGAAAGCAACAACAGTTAGCACACCATGGTCTCATCAAGATGATAGTAGAGGATTCTTTGAGTAGATCAAGGGTTCCTATCCTTTGCTCCATGTTCAGAGATATGGACAAAGAAGCATCTCTGGAGACCCAAGTCCTTGCACTTGGTGAGAATCCATCTTTAAGGGAAGAAGAAGAAGGGGAAGGAGAAGGAGAAGAAGAAGAGGGAGAAGAAGAAGGAGAAGAAGAAGGAGAAAAAGAAGAAGAAGAAGAAGAGGCAAAAACAGATAAAATAGAAGAAGAAGAAAAGGAAGTAGAAAAGAGATAAGAAGAGGAGGACGAGAAGAAAGAGACAAACATTGATAGGAACATTGCACTTGAAGAGGAGGAGATATCCCCAGATCAGGGAAGGTTGTCTACTGAAACCATTGAAAAGGAGGAAGTTATTGCCTTAATTTCTTTGAGAACACCCATCAAATCCACAAAGAAAAGGCAGAGAAAAACACAAATCTATTTATAAAAAATAAGAAGCACTAGGATTAATCAAGGGAAGCCACAAACCCCCCAAAAAACACCTATTGTAATTGAAGAATCACCAAGTAAACAGAAGGAGCTAGAATCCATGGGAATGAAGGTTGAGAAAGCCACATCATTAAGAGCAACCCCGAAGGCTCCCATTAACTATGTTAGGAAGCCTGTCACCAAGTCAACCTCAGCCAGGTAGCCCAAGGCACCTGTAACACTCCAACCTAAAGGAAAAGGCCTACTGGAGGATTCCAAAAAAGTGCTATAGGAAACACTGGAAGTGCTATAAGAAAGGTAGAAAGTGCTACAGGAAGAGCAGTAGGGGCAACAACGAGGCAAAGAAGCAACACCACAAGCATAGGAGGGGGAAACTTCTCCAAAGATAGTTGAGGGAGATATTATAGAGCCATAAGAGCCTATTCCAAAACCCAACTTGAGCTCCTACTACAGGTCCATTGAAGGAGGAAGAGTGATCCCATAGAAATTTGCAATCCCTCTCTTCTTTGAATTTTAAAATGAAAGAGGAAGGACATATCGATGGATGAAAATTTATAAATCAAAGAAATTAGAATATGTGGGCCTTATGGAAGAAAAAAATTATAGATATGGCCAAGGAGTTGAGTGAATTGAGAGATAGAGAATCCACGAAAACATAGTTGTAGGTAGAAAGCACATGGTTGAGGAGGAAATTGCACGAAAAGGAGACCCAATTGGCTACCATGGCAAGTCTCTCCATGGAGGCACTTCAATGCAGAGTGCCATCCAAATCGTATGCACTTTACCTCAAGGACCAATGGATGAAATTCCAAATTAAGACATTAGCACAATAGGGGACCATGGCATTCCAGGATTACATGTAGTTCATTGACTAGTGTGACAAGAGCACCCTTTACAAAAAGGTCCATTAAGGGAATTTTGATGTCTAAAATGGGCATCCTAAGTAAATTATAAAATAATAGTGGAAATAATAAAATAAGATTAGATTACATCATCAAAGTTTAGAGGGAAAAAAGAAAAACCCTATTTTTTAACTCATATTTTGAACTTATCTCCCTATGGGTTTACTCAAATTTTGAGCAGAAACACTCATTGGATGCAAAATTTGATTCCTCATCCAAGGCATACCCATGTTGCATACTTTTGGTGGACCCTACTACATGAAAAATGAGAAATACATGAAACAAGTGATTGTAATCACGTGTTTTCATGTCTTTCTCATATTTGTGTAGCAGGGTCCATCGAAAGTATGCAGCATGGGTACTCCTTGGATGAGGAATTAAATTCTAAATCCAACAAGTAGTCTCGCTCGAAATTTGAGTAAAACCTTAAGGATATAAGTTGAAAATATGAGTTGAAAATGTAGTTTTATTATTTTATTATTTTTAATCTTTTTACTTTTTTACTCCAAAGATGGTGAATCATCCCCCATGGTTGACATTATCATCTTGAACCATATTGGTTACTATAAAGTTTATTTTGGTTGTACATTTTTCCTAGGAGGCCCATTTTAGACCTCAAAATTCCCCTAATGAAGATATCTGAATTCTACCTGCACAACCTTGCCTTAATAGATCTAAACTTTTGGGACCCCAATGCAAAGTTCAAAGGCTTGCAACTGATGGCCCTTGCATCATGGATGCGTCATGAGGAATCCCAGGCTCAAGAGGTGAAGAGAATAGTAGAAAAAGAGGAAAAGGAACCCCTCTACATCAGGGCAGAGAAAATAAATTCAAGTTCCATAATCAATAACCACAACATCATTTCCAATGATGCTAAACTCACACCAAGATAACTCGCTGCCCAAGAACATTCCATCTCACATTTTGAGTACATTCTAAGACTATTGGGGAATGAGAGCCACAAGCATGCCAGAGGAGATGGAATAGCCTGCCACATAATCTCAGGATCAGGGAGTATCACTCTCCTAAGAGATTGATGAATGCATTAGAGAGAACACCACTATATAAAAAGCCCATGCAAAGATTGAAGATCAGTTGGACTGGACTTAAGCTCAGTCCTCATTTGTTGTTGGATTTGTGGGAAGGTAGGAAGGAAGAAGAGGAAAGAAATTAGTGGGAAGAGATAGAGAAAAATGCAGGGTTCTATCCTCAGGAAGAGACACCATCCACATAAGCTTGGGATGTCAGGGAGGCCACCAAGGCTATGAAGGATATGTATATAGATGACTAGGTTGGTGAGAGGATGAGCAACATTTTCAGTAGGGGGTTGATGATGAGGCTCATTAATAGGTAAACTATATCAATCACAATGCCACTCTCCAACTTATTAAATTATATTTTCTCACATTTATTTATATATTTTATTATATTTTTCTTAGAGAGAAGAATAAAAGTGATTTACTATGTCCAATGGCCTAATGTGTGTTAAATGTGAGAAATTGGAGATTTTTCTAGTTGACTTGAGTGTAGGGACTAAGAATAGACAAGAAAGAGAGATTATAGGAAGTTGTCTCCCTCCTTAACTCCTCACATCATTCGAATATTCACCCACTCTATCTCATTAGCTTAGTGTCACTATCAGCCAAGCAAGTTGAGTCCATTGGCGGCCAAGCCAGTTCCAATCAAGGAAGAGTTATTCATGAGTTAGGGAGCCTAGTATCCCTATTTTCTAGGGATATGTTGGTAGCTCCAATTGTGTATAAATAGGAAAGCTAAGGGACAATTTAAGATTCAAAGTTTTATTGTAGCCAAGAGGCCATTACGCTGAAGCACATTTGATGGTTATTGTTATAATGTACTTGACATTTTTATGATAATGAGAAATTATGGTTTGATCCAGCACTGAGTTTATGTAGAGTGCTGAAGCTCTTAGGTTAGGGCCCAACCATAGCAGTAGAAGTTCCTCTCCTTTGTATCTATATTCTTAACTTAAAATGTTGATTTAATGCTAAATTTTATTTCTATTATATGTGTAGCTTAGAAACTTCAACAAAGTTGTTGCTTATCCATGCTTTCATTAGCTTAAATAGTAGACTAGTGTTGTAGTATAGTGAAGAAAAATATACTAGAAAATATTTTGACAATGACCCCTATCCCATCTCCCATATGGGATCATGATTAGGGGACCCCACTCTCACAGCCCAAAAAGATAGCTTGTCTTTTGCCCATTTCTTAGGTTCAGTTTCATTGTTTTTTTTTTTGTAAATAAGACTATTCTACTATTCACATTAAAAGTGTAAAATTACAACATAGCGAGCAAAATGAACCAGCTGGCCTGAAAGGAAGGCCGCATGAAATAGCAAGTTTCCAAAGCACAGATGTTGGACAAGACCATGCTTTGCAGTCCGCGCAGGGGATCCAGAGGAACACAAAACAGTAGAAACAAATAGCAGGAACAAAAGATTGACCTCGACACAATATCAGATACAAAGATTGACAGTTTTGACAAAAAATCCCTCGCTACTGGGCCACATAACCTGTTAAGACACTGCAAAGCTTGATTAAACTTCTGGAATCTCCTCCATGATCCTACACCAAGCACTATCAGCCAGGTCCTGGGCTTCGGTCTGCTCATTCTTGTTCGAAACCGGAAGCGCAGGTGCCACTATAGTGTCATTGATGATGCTGGACGACGGTTCCATGTCTCGCAGAGAGCCTGCAATTGGCATCGGAACTATTCCTTGGTCCTCCCGAAGAACACTGGATTCACCCTCTTCTTGGGCTTCCTCTAGAAATAGGACTGAAACATGGGCAATGATCCGAGGTCGGTTAAGGGAACAGTTGAAAGTAAAGATTGCTGAGCCGAGGGAGGGTGAAGATGAGGAACCTGGGGAGCTGGGTTCAAGAAATTGGCTTGGCCTCAGAATGTTCCCTCTTCCGCTGCGAGAGTGTGGATGCTGACTCGAGGTAGCATCACCGAAAGAAGGGCATGAAGGAGCACCCCCAGCGGTGCCTCTGCGGCTGAGAATTCTTTGGCAGAGCTGAGGCATGACAGCATAGACAACACCGTAATGGATTATAGAACAAACCACTGGAGAGGTATATCGCAGTCCAAACACACAGGCTAGCGGATGGGAGCCCAAAGCAGTAGCAAGAGACAGAGAAGTAGAGCAAGAGCTCAACCAACATGAAGGCTTCGAGCTAGCTGAGCCCGCGCCCATCCAACACAACACAAGGAACAGTAGAGTATACCCATGGCGTAATCTGGTTAATAAGCATTTTCCCCTGCCTCGAGACCCTCCCACCATAACTATGGCATTCATGGGAGCCGAGAGCCGATACCAGCCAGCTGGGGATCGAACCCAGAATCTTTGGGATCTTTGTTGGGACATCCTGGCAGATCCATCGACTCCGAGTGAAGGCTCCCCTTCTTTTGTTGCTCCTGAGACCCCGGTTTGTGGCGCTCTCCCTATTGTTCCGAGCGTACAACCCTTGAATTCTCGAGCTCCAGGAGACGAATTCTACGAGTACTTTTACAACCCTATTTGGGAACCATCTGACGAGTCTCATCCTTCCACCCCTGCCGGTACTCCATTTCCAATGGCTTCATCCGATATGGGTTCTCCAGTGTCTAGCAGCCCGACTGTTATGTCGGATATAGAAACTCCCATCCCAGCAACATCCCCTGTTATAACCCCTGTGACCTCTATACCTTACACCATCACGTCCTCTGGACAAGCGGTGCCAAGGTGTTACAGGTCGTTAAGCGATGCTCGACGTTTCTTTAATGAAAGTCGTAATGTAGTCCCTACCACAGGATCTGTTGTTTCCCAAACCCCTCAGACTGCCGTTACGGCAGTCCCCACCAACCCGACTGTTTGTGTCGCCGTGTCAACTCCAGTTGTGAGTGCGGTCGCAGCCTCATTCGCTGCCGTTTCTACAGGAGACCCATCTCGAGATCCACCAGAATATGATGAACCGTCTTCTTCTTCTAGAGTTGTACACCCTGCAAGTGGTGCTCCTCCTGCTTCTGAATTCATGACAGAAGAAGAAGCATATTTTGACTACTTGCGCAATGTCCAATACCTGGAGAATCAAGGTCCATACTATGATGCCGAGAATCATCTTTTGTACACCTCTCTGCCTCAAGCTCCTTTTGATGAAATTTCCGTTCCTTTGAACGTGGATTGGGGCACCACCGGATATGGTGGCGGTACATACCACCCAGGTTATGGACAGCAAGGACCACCTTACCAGGAACAACAACCTTACGTGCAGCCTGATTATGGGCAGCAGTTTACAGGTCAAAATTTTCCTGGTCAGCAAGGAGGCTCGCAAGGACAACCTCATCAAGGACAACCTTGGGTCTCTAGTGGTCCGGAATTCTCTTATTTTGGGCAACCTTCAGGAAATCCGGGACAACCTAACGCCCAACAAGGTCAACCCGTAAACCAGCAAGGAAACCCTTCTGGGCAGCCAGGCCAGCCTTACGTCCAGCAAGGCCAGCCC
>APFE031631712.1:0-20822 GCA_000404065.3 Pinus taeda
TCCTTGGAGATATACTCACCTCCTCTATCAGTTCTCAAAACTTTAATATGCATCCCGCTTTGGTTTTCCACAAGTGCCTTGAAATTTCGGAATTTCTCAAACACTTCACTTTTGTTTTTAAGAAAGTATACCCAAGTTTTTCTTGTAAAGTCATCAATAAAAGTTAGGAAATATTGGCTGCCTGCTAATGATGCAGCTTGCATCGGTCCACATAAATCTGAGTGGATGATCTCTAAGGGTGCCTTTGCCCTTATGCTTTTACCTGATGGAAAACTTTCTCTATGTAGTTTTCCCAATATGCAACCTTCACAAAGGCTGTCCGGTTTCTCTATCAATGGTAATCCTCTTACCATCCCTTTTCTGCTCAACAAGTTAAGACCTCCAAAGTTGAGATGTCCAAATCTCAAGTGCCACAACCAATTTTCATCCTTTCGCACACTTTGGAAAGCCTCTTGGGTAACTACTGCAATTACTTCTTTGTTTTCAAATCTGCTCTTATTCTAAGAGGGAACATCCTGTTCCTTGTCATCTTCACTTCAGCAATACATCTTTTGCTGGGTGCTATATCCATGATGGTACACACATCATTCACAAAGAAAACATTGTAACCTTTTTGAACAAGTTGTCCAACACTCAAGAGGTTACATCTCATTCCGGGGACATAATAGACATCTACTATGGTTTTCCTTTCTCCTTGCTTTGTAAATATTTTTACCTCCCCTTTTCCCATAACAGAAACTTTGCTGTCAGTTCCTAGTGTGACTTCTGATTTCATATTTTTATCTAGGGCAGAAAAGAGAGCTATATTTCCTGTCATATGGTTGCTGCAACCCGAGTCTAAAAACCATATGTCTTCACTATTTGTTTCAGCCATGTTACAAGCTAACAACACATTAGTTTGGCTGATGTTCTCTCTAGTAACATTTGCATTTGTCTATTACTCATATCATGCTGCTTCTTCCTACATTCACTGGAATAATGCCCATATTTTTTACAATAATAGCATTGGACATTGGATTTTTCATACCTTTGTCCTTGAGCATGATGTTGTTCTCTTTGTTGGCTGCTGCCTTGGCTTTGGTTCTGATTTGAGTTGCTGCCTCTTCCTTGAGCATTTGCTGGACTGTTCCTTCCACTTCTGTTCTGGCTTCTGCCTCTTCCTCTCTTGTTTCCTCTGCCTTGACCTCTTCCTCTTCCAAAGGACATCTAGGTCTTAAAGGCTTGCTCTAGAGATGAGTTTTCACTCTTACTCAATCTCTGCTCATGTGTTATCAGTGATGCATGTAGCTCATCAACTGAAAAGTTTGAGAGATTCTTTGTCTCTTCAATGGTGGTGACAATAGCATCAAACTTTGAGGGTAAGACCCTCAGTATTTTCTCCACAATCCTCCTTTCTTCAATGGTTTCTCCATGAGTCCTCATCTGTGTGACTAGAACAATTACATGTGTGAAGAATGAGTCAATATTGTCTGACTCCTTCATGTTCAGATTCTCAAAATCTCTCCTCAGCAATTGTAGTTTTGCTGTCTTAACTTTCTCCATGCCTTGATAGGCTGTCTTGAGGGTCTGCCATGCTTCTTTGGATGTCTTAGCTGCTGCTATCCTTGGAAACACACTCTGGTCCACTACTTGATACAAAAATACAAGGGCTTTTGCATCCTTCTTCCTATTGGTCTTTAACAGATTTTTCTCTCCCTGAGTTAATCTACTAAACTCATTATCATCTTCTGGTTCATCAAACCCATCTTGAACTAATTCCCATAAATCTTGACAGGAAAAGAGGGCTTTCATAGTTATTGCCCAATAATCATAGTTCTTCCCATTAAACTGTGGGAGCTGGGTGTCAAACATACCCATACCAGTGCTTGTGCTAGCCATTCCTTGTTTTCTTGACTGTGTATCTTAAAACAACTGACTGCTGAAATAAAAAACTCTTGCTTTCAGCTTCTTTGTCACCTTCAAAGAGCCTAAGCCTGCTCTGATACCACTGTTGGGGATTTTTCTGGTAAAATCCCAAAAACAAACAAACAAACTGAATACAGAACAATGCTCTGTTTTTCTCCTCAGGATCTTTTGCACAGGGAAGCAAATAAAATTTTGAGGACAGAGATTTTTCACACCAATAAAACCTTTATATTCATTAATAAAAACACTGATACATATTTCTTCCTCTTACTGTGAGGGATTCACCAAAAACTTTCACCAAAAACAAAATTACTCTGCCTCTGTTACAAATGATTTTTACACTGCTGTGTAAAATCTACATTCACATTTACTGCTGTAAAAGACTTTTTACATTTAATCATTTACCACTGTAAAATGAAATTCTTATATATGCTGTAAAAATTTCTTACATAAGTTTACTGCTGTAAAATAAATTCTTTCACATTCACTCCTGTGTGAAATTCTTCATTACATTCGAAATGTTGGGTTTTTCACATTTCATATTAAAAAAAAGATATATTACCTTTCCATGGTTTTCAACAAACAACTATGTGCACCTGTAAGAAGAAATCCAAATTTCATTAGAGAGATTTTTTTCTTCTTCCCCTGGTTCTCTATTCGCTGCCGCGAACCCAAAATTGCTTCTCCACCGTGTGTGACACTAAACTAAAGTCAACACACATACCCCAAAACTATATGGCGTACATACTATGGGTTAAACAAAAAAAATTAAAAACTTTAAATGTATTACCTAAAACTATGACATTTCATTAAATGCATTAAATAAAACGCGTCGTAAAAGTAAAATTAACTTTCTGGCAGGTTGAATGAAATCCTTGTCTGTTGAACTGATCAGACGCAATTCGCTCACCAACCTCACACAAAACAAACGAACTTTAGTGTCCGGGGAGTGGGTGGTTTTGAGTTCGTACACTGGACGCGTGGCAGCTGATTGTGGTGTTTGGAGGCCCTCTGACATAAAACTCTTTTTGCTAAAAGCGGTGCGAAATGCGCTGTGGTTTTCTGAGGCAGATGGAATTATGGTTTCAACAATTTTGCAGTCAGATTTCAAAATTGCTTCTGAGCAACTAGAATACTGAGACTAACACATCTGGTTTCGTGGAAATGGATGTGGATCACCATACCAATCCTCTTACCAGTTCTCCACTGTAACCCTAACAATACTGTTTTGTTGTTTCTAAAGTTATTATAAAAACATATCCTCCTATCAAGGCCTTGATGTGCACGGCTCAACAACATATGCTACATTTTTCGATTTTGTATTTCAAAGAAAGATACTGCAAGTTTTTCAGATAAACAGAAAATAAATTTATTATATTGACTTCAAATCTTTAAAGGAACATGTGAAAGCTCAATTCAACAGAAAAAGACTAAAAGTAAGAATCCATTTCGGAGTCTTACAAAAGAAAAAGATCCGAAAAAGCAAGACTTGTGATGCAGACAGACCAGAATGCGATTCCCCGGGATCAGATACCGGTTATAAAACCCTAGACCTATTTAAAAGAAATCGTGGAAAGAGGAGCGGACACTAAGCGCTGCTGAATTTTGTAACAGCCTTAGTACCCTCAGACACGGCGTGCTTGGCAAGCTCCCCTGGAAGAACGAGTCGAGCGGCTGTCTGGATCTCCCGGGAAGTAATAGTTGGCTTTTTGCTGTAGCGAGAGAGTCTGGATGCCTCGCTCGCCAATTTCTCAAATAAATCATTGATAAAACTGTTCATGATTCCCATGGCATTGTTGGAAATTTCATTCGGGAGATTTTTTTCTTCTTCCCCTGGTTCTCTATTGGCTGCCGCGAACCCAAAATTGCTTCTCCACCGTGTGCGACACTAAACTGAAGTCAACACACATAACCCAAAACTATATGGCGTACATACTGTGGTTTAACCAAAAAAAAATTAAAAACTTTAAATGTATTAACTAAAATTATGACATTTCATTAAATGCATTAAATAAAAATCTGCGTAAAAATCTGCGTAAAAGTAAAATTAACTTTCTGGCAGTTTGAATGAAATCCTTGTCCGTTGACCTGATCAGACGCAATTCGCTCACCAACCTCACACAAAACAAACGAACTTTAGCGTCCGGGGAGTGGGTGGTTTTGAGTTCGTACACTGGACGTGTGGCAGCTGATTGGGCTGTTTGGAGGCCCTCTGACATAAACCACTTTTTGCCAAAAGCTGTGCGAAATGTGCTGTGGTTTTCTGAGGTGGTTTTGCGTTGCCATTTATTGTTCAGCAAGGCAGATGGAATTATGGTTTCAACAATTTTGCAGTCAGATTTCAAAATTGCTTCTGAGCAACTAGAATACTGAGACTAACACATCTGGTTTCGTGGAAATGGATGTGGATCACCATACCAATCCTCTTACCAGTTCTCCACTGTAACCCTAACAATACTGTTTTGTTGTTTCTAACATTATTATAAAAACATATCCTCCTATCAAGGCCTTGATGTGCACGGCTCAACAACATATGCTACATTTTTCGATTCTGTATATCAAAGAAAGATACTGCAAGTTTTTCAGATAAACAGAAAATAAATTTATTATATTGACTTCAAATCTTTAAAGGAACATGTGAAAGCTCAATTCAACAGAAAAAGACTAAAAGTAAGAATCCATTTCGGAGTCTTACAAAAGAAGAATCCATTTCGGAGTCTTACAAAAGAAAAAGATCCGAAAAAGCAAGACTTGTGATGCAGACAGACCAGAATGCGATTCCCCAGGATCAGATACCGGTTATAAAACCCTAGACCTATTTAAAAGAAATCGTGGAAAGAGTAGCGGACACTAAGCGCTGCTGAATTTTGTAACAGCCTTAGTACCCTCAGACACGGCGTGCTTGGCAAGCTCCCCTGGAAGAACGAGTCGAGCGGCTGTCTGGATCTCCCGGGAAGTAATAGTTGGCTTTTTGCTGTAGCGAGAGTCTGGATGCCTCGCTCGCCAATTTCTCAAATAAATCATTGATAAAACTGTTCATGATTCCCATGGCATTGCTGGAAATACCCATTTCAGGATGGACCTGCTTCAGAACCTTGAAGAGATGGATCTTGTACGTCTCCACACTTTTCTTGTGCTTCTTGCTCCTTTTGTCTCCTTCCTTTAGTAGCTTATTCTCCGACTTCAAAGGCTTCTTTTCTGTTGAAGGCGAATTCCCCACCACTGGCTTTTTCCCAGCCACAGGCCTCTTCTCTGCCTTCGGGGCCATTGATGCCACTATCGTGACTCGAACCTCAGACCACACAAAAGACTCAGGGTCACTATATCTGTGAAAAGGAAAAGAGTATGGAAAATGAAAGCCGGAGGCCGTTTCATTATATAGGCGCTTGAGTGTCTTCCCTATTGGCTCGTCTCTGGCGCCACGGCTTGCTGATCTAGGTCGGATATTAATGGGTGATTCAAATTTTGACTACAAATTATTTGGGTTCAAATCTTGACTACATATTATTTGTACACTAGGTTAAAGTTACGAATTTATTTTAAAAGAGTTCATATCTTTTCAGACTTAATAAATCTAAAGTTAAAATAAATATTATTAATTTATTTATCATGTATATTTTTGTCTTGTTTTCTTTTTTTTTTTTATTGATTTTTGACAAACCAATTAAAATTGTTTTAAATCAATACATACATTTCCTACAAAAACTTCTCAAATAAATAAAAATATAATTCTAATAAGTTAATTAAATTTTATTTATAATTATTAATTTTGTCTTGTTTTATTTTTATTTTTATTTAATTTTTTTGACCCAATTAAAAATGTTTAAACAATACAACATTTCTTAACGCAAAAACTTCTCAATAATAAAAATATAATTCTAATAAGTTTTGTGATAGGCTATAAATAAATATTTTGAATATAAGGTCAAATGTTAATGGTTGATTTTAAGGGTTTTATGGGATTACAAGTTAAGGACTGATTTTTTATTTACTTTTTAAATTATAAAGGTTTTGTGATAAGCTTTAAATAAATCTTTTGAATGTAAAGTCAAATGTTAATGTTTGGCTTTTTACTAGAATGACAATTTTGTTATAAGTTAACAATTGATTTTTTATTTACTTTTTAATTTTGAAAGGTTTTATGATAAACTTTAAATAAATATTTTGAATATAAAGTCAAATGTTAATGTTTGATTTTAACCAATTTTATTGGAATCGTTAATGATGGTTTTTATTTTTTTTCTAATTTCAAAAAGTTTTGCTATAAATTATAAATAAGTATTTTGAATATAATGTCAAATTTTGTTGGGATTTATTTTAAGATATTAAATTTTAAAATTCATAGTAGTTGAATGGGAATTAAATCAAGGGTGATGGTAATAAACTATTGAGAGCTAATCCACAATTCTTTGGAGTGTTCATTGTGGGTATAAAGGATTTTATCCGAATATGTTATTCATGAATTTAAAAAAAAAATTAAAAAAATTGAAGGGTTTGTTATAAATTATTATATCATAGGTTTGTTTATTTTTATGTTGATGTGTTTATTTTCAAATAGAGTTTCTAAAACTTGTGTGTTTATTTTTATGTTGAGATGTTTATTTTGGAATAGGGTTTCCAAAATTTTCATTTAATTATGATAAGTCTAGATCCATTTTAACTCCATATTTAACTTGGTTTGATCCGTGTAGGAGCTTCATATCTCTAAAATTATGGATCTAACTTGGTTTAATTATTAATTATTAATAATTATAATTTCATTTTTTACTTTTATTTAAAAAACGTTATATAAATATAAATATAAATTATATATATATATATATATATATATATATATAAAACAACATATTTTGATTGTGAAATGAGAGATGGCTTTTGGGCATGTGGTATTGATGAGCCATGATATTGGTATTGTAACAAAGTTAATAATATCCATGGTAAAGTTGGGGTGAATATCCATGGTTAAAAGTCTTTTTATATTGTAAGTATTAAGTTTTTATGTTCTTATTAATGAGATTTAAATGTGGTTACAAAATTATTACTTCAATTTATATGGTAAAGCGGATCCTATTTTATAGTTACTATCTATATCTTATATATCTTAATGTGATAGAGGGTTTAGATATATCTAAAAAATAATTATAATCTTTTTGTTTTTAGATTCAAAAAAAAAAATATTATAAAATAAATTCATATAAAATAATTTGATTGTGAAATGAGAGATGGTGTTTGGGCATTTGGTATTGTTGAGCCATGGTATTGGCCCATGGTATTGTAACAAAACTTATTTACAACTAATAATATCTATGGTAAAGTTAGGGTGAATATTCATGGTTAAAAATATTGTTACATAATAAGTTTATTATAAGTATTATAATTTGTATGTACTTATTAATTAAATTTAAATATGGTTAAAGAATCATTATTTTAATTTATAATGTAAATGGGTCTTAACTTATAGCTACTACTTCCATGTTATATATCTTAATGTGATAGGTATATTATTACTTTATTTTATCTACAAAGTTATTCGTAAACAAAACTACAATATAACAAATTGAATTTTATTATCTTTATTACTTTTAATTTTGTTAGGGATAC
This sequence comes from Pinus taeda, assembly GCA_000404065.3. Lineage (NCBI taxonomy): Eukaryota > Viridiplantae > Streptophyta > Pinopsida > Pinales > Pinaceae > Pinus > Pinus taeda. The sequence goes on from APFE031631712.1 coordinate 7,507, forward strand.
TACAACATATTCTCCTACTAGGTTCTATATTAGTGTTAACATTTTATTAAATGTTTATAAATCCTTTACATTTTATAAATTGAACATATTAATATAAATCCAACATATTATGTTTATAAACTTTCTTACATTACTTTCATAGAATATTCTAGAATATTCATAGTAGTATTCACATATATAGGTTGGGATTTACCTCAGAATTATTTATGCATTTTATGTGTAATTAATTAAAAAATTCTGGAACATAAATTATGGTTTTGCGCATGTGGGATTGGTGAGACATGGTATTAACCCATAGTATTTTATAATAATGCCTATTTACAAGTTAAGAACTCCATGGTAAAGTGACCATGAATCTTCATGGTTAAAATTTTTATTGCAAGTACTTTTAAAAGTATATATGATTAACTCATATATTAATTTTTTGTAATTAACAATTAGAATAATTTACAATAGAGGTACAATTAGTTATATTATATGCTTCTTTCAATCTAGTAATGTGAGATGTATAATAAGATAACTGATTTGACATTTATAGAAGTTTACATTTAAATTATATTGGTGTGCTAATAAGTGGATTGTAGAATTTAACCTTCATATAATATTTTATAATATTCTTCGTACTAATTACATATCAAAGGTTGAGATTTCTTTCAAAAGTATTTATGTCATTTTCATCAAATTGATTGAGTCGAGACTCTACAACCAAGTATACGAGATGTGTAGGTGTAATGTAAGAAAGTTTATAGGAAAAAAAATAGTTTTATATGTTTAAATTAATATGTAAATTAAAATACATATAAATATAAAATGTAAAATTAAAGTAATTCTACCGAACAAGAAAATCAAATTTAACTAACAAAAATTAATAAATAGGATAAATATAAAGTACCAAAACATTGTCATAACAAAATCATGGCAAAAACTAATACATTAACTAAATATAAAGTACAAAATCATTGACTATAAACAAACCATGGGTGATAACACTTCTCAAAAGTAGTGTTGAAAATATTGTAGAAAAGTTTATAGAAAAAAATAGTTTTTATATGTTTAAATTAATATGTAAATTACAATACATATAAATATAAAATGTAAAATTAAAATAATTCTACCAAATAATAAAATAAAATTTAACCAACAAAAATTACTAAATGTGATAAATATAAAGCACAAAAACATTGGTCATAACAAAACCATGGCAAAAACTGATAGATTAAATAAATATAAAGTACAAAATCATCTACTATAAAAAAAACCATGGGTGATAACAGTTCTCAAAAGTAACGTTGAAAATATCAGTATCAACAAAATATCCACGAGGGTCTAGAAAACATCTTATCAGCAATATCAACGAAATATCTGTAAAATATCGGCAAATATTAGCAAAGATAAAAAAATGCATAATATATTCATTATTTTCATATTTTTAAACATATAAAGGAGTAACAACATGAAATAAACACATTGCCACATAAATATGAAGAAAGCACTAATATATATGATGTAAGGGATGTAAAAAAAAATGATACATCAAAGGCGATACCAAATCTTGTTAGATCCATGATAATTGTCCAATCAATGACTCAAATGTGGAGAACCAATACAAAATAACATCACATATATAAAAGTATTTCATCATCATGAGTTATATGTAGCAAAAGAAATAAAAATAGCAACTATCTATCTAAAATCAGTGCCCTCTCCCCCTTTTACGGGAAAACATGATGGAATATTTGTCATGCCTGCCCGTAGGAGTAGAAGGCTCTGCCCCTGCAACTAATGTCAAATAATTATTGTCGGGTATGGAGTTGTGCTCTCCTATATATATAGAAGATGGTTCTGATGTTGATGCTCCCATAGCCTCCTCTTCCTCCTCCTCCTCCTCTTCATCCTCCTCTTCCTCCTCCTCTTGATTCTCCTCCTCCTCCTTGTGTTTCTCCTCCCCCAAGTCCTCCTCCTCTTGCTGCCCATGTTTTAATGGTTCCTCTAGCTCTAACCATGCAAGTGACTCCTCGAAGATGGGAACCTTAGAATCCACCCTCCACACAGAAAATACATCAATATTGTCTAAGGAAATGGCATCTAGATCCATTAGTGTTTTTATTTGCTTCACTCAAATTTAGATATTGTAATGCACATACACTAAAACGTTGTGGTGTGAGAACTCCAACATGTAAGAGTGCCAAAAAAGCTAATGATTCTTGACTCTTGACACTTGAGGGTCACAAAATTAAGATTACAATTAATGTAATTGCTCAACTGAAGGCTAAAGCTCAAAGCTATACTTATTGTGCTTTTTGAAGTGTATTTTCTCAAATACACTCCAATTGTGTTCACACCCTAAAGAGCTACATGTTTGACTCTGTTGAAAATTGCAACAAGAAATGTTAAAAATAGCATCTAGAAAATCCTAATTTAATTTGTGCTTGAATTAAATTAGGAATTAAATTGTAATTCTATTCTCATAGAAACTTGTAACAGTTAAGTAAGTTAAGTTGACTTAGTTGGCCTAGTAAATTAGAGTTGGAAATCTATCTAGAGTCATGTAGAATGATCCCTAAATTTTAGGGGCCTAGGTTGAGTTCTTATTGAGTTGTAATTATTTAATTTAGTTTAACTGAGTTAAATGTTAAAGTAGCTCTAACTATTGCAGGAACTAGTGAGTGGTCAAGTGAATTAATTTGGATTTAGTTCACATGCAGTGATAAATCAGATAATTGATAATCCACTCATAAATAACTCATACATCTGAGTTTAGAAGAAGACCCAATTGAGATTAGAGTTTAGGGACAATGTACTATCAGTTGTATAATTTTCTGAATTGTACAGATGGTGCATGAAATTAGTAGAAGGCCTATGATGGATTGCACAATAGAACTGAGGTATTTTCTCAATTAAAATATTGGCTAATTACCTTAGGGATTGTGCAAGGAAGTAGGGGCTTAATATGAAGCAAATTTGGCTAAGTATTAGCTTGAGCAGGTTTGTGAAGCAGTGAGATAGTTTGTACTTGTGCAGAGATTGTTCAAGTTGAACAAGCATTATATTTTCTTCTCAGGTCTCCTAGTTAATGCAATATAGATAGTTGGGGTTTTGAGCAGTCACTTTCCCCAGAAAAATATTTTGTTATGTGCGATTGAAATTCTTCCTTTTCTGCTTTGTGATTTCATTGATCACTTTTTGTTTCCGTTGATGAGTATAGTATATTCAAGTATTTTGTTTTAAAATATTCCATAAGCAGTTTGAATCTATAGTAAAAATCTACAGACTTAGGATTCTTATCGCCAATTTCTACAAATTTGGTGCCCTTTCACCATAACCTAGCCACCAAATATCTACAACAAAATAAAGAAATAAAAAGGTCAAAAACTTAAAACATAATTAAAATTTCACATAAAAGTTACATAATTGAATTTTAAAAATATAGAATTATAAATAGGTAAATTGGAATTCTAATAAGTAATGACTTGTCACTTACCTGGCATGAAGAGGATCATTTCTCTAATAGCATCATCAAAGCCAACTAGGTCAACACAATCCAAATAAAAATTTATCTTGTGATTGATTTTTCTACGAAGCTGAGGATAAGGTACCATTTTCTGAATACACGAATGGATCCCTTCCATCACCTTGCCATCAAGATCAAAGGTCCATCTGTATGAAAATGCAGGGTTGAGGAAGAGTGTTGCTGCATGAATAGGTCGATGAAGCATCCCTGTCCACTAACTATCAATAACATCCCATAACATCTTATGTCTATCAAGCCCAACATAACCCTTGTCTGCATAATAAGAACAAATGGCCTCCTTGGCCTTATCCATGGACTCATACAAATAAGCCATTACAAATTTGTCCCCATCTACCAATCTTAGAACCTTTACTATAGGTTCACTAACTAAGAAAATGTGCACCAATTTTGTAATGGTTTGCTCGTCATGTCTCTTGTTGTATCTACAATCACGCCACTCATCAGAAACCAACATTTGCTTCAAATCAAGCTGGAATCGAAGAAAAGACTGTTGAAAATGCAACAAGAAAATCCTAATTTAAATTTTTCCTTCAACTAAATTAGGAATAAAATTGTAATTCCACATCTCATGACAACTTGTAATAGTTAAACAATTTAGCTTGACTTAGTTGGATCAATTAATTCGAGTTAAGGGTCTAACTAGAGTCATGTAGAGTGTCTCTTACAATTAGGAGCACTAGTTGAGTTTTTTTTGAGTTGTAATTATATAATTCAGTCTAACTAATTTAAATTTAATTAACCTAGTTCCAACTAATGGAGGAATTAGTGGGAGCTCTAGTTGTTAGGGTTACCTGCGGTAGTGGGGTGTTGCCTATAGTAGTGGGTTGTTGCCTACAATAGGGGGGTGTTTCCCATAGTACAATGTGGTGCTACCTGAAGTGTAGTGTGGTGTTGCCTACAATATAATGTGGTGTTGTCTGTAATCGAGTGTGATGTTCTCTGGAGTGATCAACCAATAAACTAAAGATTCACGCGTAGTTAACTCATGCATGTCATATCAGAGGAATACCCAGTTGAGATTGAAGTTTAGGGACAGTGTACTATCAATTTTAAAATTATCTAAATTAAACCAATAGTGCATGCAATCAGAAAAAGACCTATGAGGATTGCACTATTCATAATTGAGGAATTTCCTCATTAAATAGAGGCCATTCCTTGAGGAACAACGCAAGGAAATAGGAACTTGGGTAAGAAAGAATTTGGCTAAGTATTGGCTTGAGCTTGTCTAAGAAGTAGTGAGATAGATAACGATAGTGCAAAGGTTGCTTGGGCTTGAGAAAAACATTGTAATATTATCATATTTTATTATTAATGCAATATAAAAATAAAAGGGGTTTTTAGTGATGGCTTCCCCCATAAAACCATTGTGTTATGTGTGAATGAATTCTTTCTCTTATATGCTTCGTGATTTCATTGATCATTTATTGTTTTCGTTGATGAGTAGAGTATTTTCAAGTTAATTGTTTTAACATATTACAATTTGCAGTTTGAATCTACAAGGAATTTCTACATGGTATTGGACCTGAAATCAATATAAAAGAGGAGAATATGAGTTTGTCTTTTGTAGGAGAAATCAAATTTGCAGTATCATGCTTCAGAGCCAACAAGATTTCATTATATGGATTGAGACTCGAATATGCCCTTGAGGGTAGTTCGAACTATATTGCTTGGAAGGACAAGATGGAGGCAGAGTTGGAAGACAACAGGCTTAAGGAATTCATAGACAAAGATGCTCCTAAGTCATTTGATGCTCAACATCTCGTAGAGTGGAGAAAATGTGTGGCAAAGGAGAGAAGGATTATCCTAGAAGGAATTCAAGATCATATTTTCTCGAACCTCCACAGTAAGGAGAATCCATTTACAATGTGGAAGGCCTTCATTGACGTGTTTCAAAACAGTAGTGACCACAGGAATTTGGCACTGAAGGACAAGCTCACAAAAATCAATATGGAGAAGGGTGACACAATACTGAAGTACTTGACCAAGTTCAATTAATGCTGCGATGATCTTGGAGGTGTCAGTGTGATAGTTATTGAAGATGATTTGGTGAGCCTAGCAGTTCTAGGCCTTCCCAAGCTCTGGCACAACTACCAGGACTCACTTAATGGGAGGGAGAAGCTGCCAAAGTGGGATTGTTTATGATCCGACTCGATACAAGAAGAGATTCAACACAACACCAGAGATCGATCCTCATCCAAGCATGATGATTAGGAGAATTGTGCTTTAGTTGGAAAGGTGAAGAAATGGAAGGAGAAGTCATCCCATTCCAAATCAGATTCCAGTCAGGGTGTCTACCTCTAGAAATTAATTGGAGGAAGGAAGATACTACTTTAGGTGAAGTAGTGAGGATACTATTTACAGACAGCTTGTGGTTTCACTCATGTATTTGGTAAACACATGACAAGACATATGTTTTTCAATTAACCATCTTAGTCAAGCAATGGTTAAGCTAACCAAACTCTATTGGAAGGCAACTAATCATGTGTTGAGGTACCTCAAAGGAACCACTCTGAGGAAGTGAAGCTTCAAGGCTTCACAGATGCAAATTGGGATGGGATTCCATCCGATAGAAAGAGCACATTAGGGGAAATCTTCAATATTAGGTCAGCAACATTGTCTTGGTACAACAGGAAGTAGAGATCAGTTGCACTCAGTTTAGCAAAAGAAAAGTACATGGCTACTAGTCAAGCAACTTGTGAGGCTATCTGTATGAGGAAAATCCTTGTTGGCTTATTTGTTTTTCACATGGATCCTACAGTGATTTACTGTGGTAATCAAAGTTGTATCAAACTCTCTAAGAATACGGTTTTTCATGATTGCTCAAAGCATATCCAAATCTGGTATCACCATCTATGAGATTGTGTGGAGAGGAGAATCATGTTGTTGGAGTACATTCGTACATAGGAGTGGGATGCATATATTTTGACAAAGGTGTTTTCAAGATGAAAGTTTGAGTTTCACAGACGTGGGATCGGGGTAGCAGATAATTTGTTTCTTGTTGTGAGGGAGTGTTGAAAATGCAACAAGAAAATCCTAATTTAATTTTGTCCTTGAATCAAATTAGCAATAAAATTGTAATTCCACATCTCATGAGAACTTGTAATAGTTAACTAAGTTAGTTTTACTCAGTTGGCTCAGTTAATTCGAGTCCTGTAGTGTGTATCCTACAGTTAGGAGCACTAGTTGAGTTTATTTTGAGTTGTAATCATTTAATTTAGTCTAAATAAGTTAAAGTGAGTTAAAATAGTTCCAACTAATGGAGGAATTAGTGGGAGGTCTAGTATTGGGGTGCTACGTATGGTAGTGGGGTGTTGCATGTAGTAGTGGGGTGTTTCCTGTAGTACAATTGGGTGCTTCCTAAAGTTTAGCGTGGTATTACTTGCAGTATAGTGTGGTGTTTCCTACAGTCGAGTGTGGTGCTTCCTGCAGTGATCAACCAATAAACCGAAGATTCACTCATAATTAAGTCATGCATGTCAGATCATAGAAATACCTAGTTGAGATTTGAGTTTATGGACAATGTACTATCAATTGTAAAATCATCTAAATTAAACTGATGGTGCATGTAATCAGAAAAATGCTTATGAGGATTGTGCAATTCATAATTTATAGATTCCCTAATTAAATAGTGGCTAATTCCTTGAGGAACAACACAAGGAAATATGGACTTGGGCAAGCAAGAATTTGGCTAAGGATTGGCTTGAGCTTGTCTAGGAAGCAGTGAGATAGATAGAGATAGTGCAGAGGTTACTCGGGCTTGAGTAAAGCATTGTAATCTTCTCATATTTTCTAATTTAAATGCAATATATAGATAACAAGGGTTTTTAGCTTTTTCTTTCACCATAAAATAATTGTGTTATGTGTGATTGAATTATTTCTCTTATATGCTTCATGATTTCATCGATTGTTTATCATTTTCATTGATGAGTAGAGTAAAATCAAGTCAATTGTTTTAGCATATTACAATTTGTAGTTTGAATCTACAAGGAATTTATACAGATTGAAGAGTAATAAAGTTTGTGGAAAAATGTGTGATTGCAGGATGCCACAACTCCTTGTTTCTAGTGTATATCTTCATGAGGCTGAGTAAAAAAGCACGGTTAAGTATAAAGTTGGGGACGCTCCTAGCCATATCAATCACCTCCTTGATGAAGGAGAGTTTATCCATATCCTCAAGCAACAAATTGATACAATGTGTTGCACACTAAGTCTAGAACAATGTGTGGTTCCTTTCCATAAGCATCATGCTAACAGATGCATAATTACCTACATTATCTGTTCTGACTTGCACCACATTCTACACACCAATCCCCCAAATGAATCCATCTAACAACTCACATATCATTGCTACATCTTTTATATGTGTTGATGCATCTATTGATCTAATAAACATGGTACCTTTAGGACAATGCACCAAGAAATTTAAAAGGGTCCTACTCTTCCTATATTTCCACCCATCAAACATCATTGTGCATCTAGACAATTCCCATGTTTGTTTCAATTCTACCAATATAGAGTTGATATCTTGCTTTTATGCTTGAAGGATTTGTCCTCGCAACTCCTCATATGTAGCACTTTTGTACCCTAGGCCCACAACAACAACAACATCACACGTTGGCTACCAAAATGGATTGGTTTTAGTGATGTTGAGAGGTAAGTCCCTACAGAAAATACACCTCCCCATAACTCTATCTGCTTCTTGCTTATCCCTTTTTTTAACAACTGATTTTATGGAAGGTTGTGCTCCATTTCCTATTCGTGGAACAAAAACTTATGACCTCCCACTCCCAATAACATTAGCACTAATAGGTGATGCTATGGAGCCCCTCCGACTACCCTCAGCCTCAAAATATGAAGAAGATATCCTAAAAGATCTACCTGCATGTTCAACCTTGTTTCTTTCTTCCTCTTCCCTCTTTTTGTCTTTTTCATCGATTGCTTCAAGAGCTTTTTGTATAAGCTCCACACTAGTAATCGTAAAAATCCCAACATCATGTCCAGGGAGTCCAACTAGATGGTAGTTCAATCATGTAACCCCTCCTAACATCTTGGTCGCACACAATTTGCATGATAGATATGCTCAATTTGTCCCACCATCAAGCTATTCATACTCCCAAAATGGGTCTAAGGCTTTTGGCATATTTGTAGTGAACTAATTCAAACCTAGGGCACCAAAAAAAAAAAAATGGCATTAAACACCCATACACAAAAAATAGTAAGTAATAACCACCTCATTTTAAAAACTAATTTTTTTACTACATTAATTGCAATGTGAATGCAAAATAGCAATAAGAGGGTGCATAAGAAAGTTAAAAAAAGAAATGAAGCTTGTTGTCCAAATATGGAGAAAACCCTTGCATTGGCTCATGGGCATGAAAATCATAGAAAATGGAGAAAAAACAAAGAAGCAAAATGCTGGCAGGAAAAGAGGCAAGCAATCATAACCTTAAATATAAGAAAAATATTATTAACATATGGGGTTTTAAGAACATACATGTTAATGGAAGAAATGAAGTTTGTCTCACTACTCTTCAATCTTTGATCCATAGAAGAATCATAGTTGGTGGTGATAATGGTTGTTTGATCCTCAATCCCTCATTGAAAACCGCCACAAAGATCTTCCCCTTCCTTCTCCAAGACTCAGAAACCAAAATGAGCAAATGAAATGAGAAAAATTGTTTTTTATAGCCACGAACCGAGCCTGCTCAACGATTATTTGGGTCATCGCACGATATTTCCTTGCCTAATATTTTCAGGCAAGGAGATATCATGATATTTCGCTTGCCGAAAATATTGCGTTATTTCCAAACATTGTCAATATTTTGGCGATGTTATCAACACTGCTCAAAAGCTACTTTAACACAATCAAATCCAATGACTAGAAATGAATGGTTTAATAAGTTATAGACTAAGTGAGATTTATACATAATATTTAATATAATAGAAACTAAAAAATTCATAGTTTATTAATACTTTTAAAATCAATTAAGATTAATAAAAAAATAATGTGGAGTATTAAAATTTGACCATCAAAACGTAACATATTAATGAATTCATTATATGTGTTTTATTGAAATAATTAATATAACAATATAACAATATAATAATAATTTAATAAATGCAAATATAAACCCTTTGTATATGGGATACCCCTTAAAACACTTTAACAATAACTATATTAAATAACATCACAAGTGAAATTTAAAAATTATAAGTAAATAATTAAAGAATAAATACTACTTTTTAAATGGATTAATAATTAAATGTTATGATATTTTTTATCAAGATTATGAATTAACTTTGGGTAGTGTAGAAATGGTTATTTTTGGATCAATGTTTTGGTCAATTTTATTTAAAATCTAGCAAAACTTAAAATAAATCATATATTTAAGTTGTTTAATTTGCAAATATCTTTTTCATGGTGCATAATCCATTTATGCATTCAAAAGTGTATTTTAAACAACAAGAAATCACGACCTTGCTAGAAATTGTATTTCTTGATTAAAAAATCATTTCGTCTATTAGTTAAACTACCATCAACTAAGTTTAAGATAATAAATATTTTTTATTAATTTACATTTAAATTTCCACAATTAAAAATAATAATTTAAATAAATAATAATAAATAATTTTTATTATATTTTTTCCAAAAATTTCAACATAAATTACTATTGATGATGATGATGATGATTAACACCCAATAAGACCAATATAATCTATCGGACCTTAAGAAAGAAGTGGTTAATTGGGATTATTTAAAATTTTATTTCTTCCATAAAAAAGGAGGGAAATAAGTGTTCTGAGGTCACTGTATTTTTGTTGACTAAACAAGTTGAGGAGGTTGGTAGTGGGAAAAATGCTTTGGAAATGAGAGTGGAAGTGAGTGAGGGCCGAAAAATCTAAAATAAAGTGTTTTTCATCTTCAGCTATCTTAGTATCGCAAAGGAGGCATATTTTCTCGTCCCAAGGTATCTTGGGAATAGACCAATGTCTAGTTTCACTCTCGAGATCATGAGAATTAGTTCTAATCCTTGCAGTATTCATTCTCTTCTTAGTACTAGCTAGGATAGAAAGGTAATTCTGGTTAGCAAGCATGGGGTTGATAACCTCCTTATATTATCTTAACTTTATTTTCCCCTCTAACTCCTTATCACTCCACAACTTATCCTTAAATTTGGAAGAAATGACGTTTTTAATATTATCCTGATAAAATAAAATATAAAATTAATGATTATATTGATAATTATTATTATAATTAAACCAACGTAGATTCATCTTAACTCTCGATCTACTGAGCTCCAAGAGGGATCAAATCTCTTAAGATACAAACCTCTTTAAAGTGAAAATAGATTTGATCGCTCTCGAGGGCTTGATAGATTCGAAGTTAAGATATATCTAGATTGATTAATTAAACAAAAATTCATTTGAACATGTGTCATATGAACATAAGTTATGGTTTTTTGGGCATATGGTATTAGTAACACATGGTATGGGCCCATGGTACTGTAACAAAGCTTCAACGATCTTCATATTAAAGGGGTGAATCTCAATGGTAGAATCTCGTTAAATTGTTTTTTAAATGTGTATATTTTTAACTCATATATTAATTAATTATTTTTTTGTAAGCTTGGTAGGATCTTTATTTTTCATTAGAATCAAAATACAACAAGTTACATCCATATCCATATGGTTAGGTAGCCTCAACCTTCCCAGAGGGAGACCAAATCTGTTGGCCACCTAATGGAATGATAAGTCATCCAATAACAAAATGTGATAAGTCTAATCATCCATGTCAAGTAAATCTTATTGTATTTGTACTACCTCGAATCCAAATATGTGTAAACATAACTATAAACATACTGGACATTATAAGACTATTGCATACAATAAAATGAAAGATAAAGGGAAAAATGCCAAACTAATAATCTTCGGCAGACTCGAAATGAGCAGGGTACTTCACGTTGGAGCCAGGGAGATCTATTTGACGGATGCATGGTATGTGTTGCTTAATACAGTTGAGCCGCCCATTCTCATTTTGTAACTAAAATTGAATTTTCTGAAATTCCTTTTTATAATTAGGAAACCCATGAGTGGTCACAGCCCCACTGTACAGAATCTGATCTAATGCTTTGGCCAGGAGGCTCTTCATCAACCAATACAAGTGAAACATTTCCTTGAAATGAGTTTCCCTGGCTCTGGTGACCAGGATCATGCACTAATGTTTTCCAGTCATCGAAATCGATGTCTATAATCCTTTCTTTCCGATTAAGCTCTTCTTCCCATTCCTCGATTAGCTGATGAACTTGGGTTGAGGTGCGCTCATGATACATTGTTATCTCTTCGTTGATGATGCTTGAAACTAAATTTTCGCTTCGAGGTCTACCCCCAGAGGAGCTTGGCTGGTTACCCCCAAGGGATTCCTTAGAGCTTTTCCTTTGGTTGGCCAAGCTCTAAGCATCCTTGTCCGTTCCAAAGGCGGAACAACCCATGAGAATTTAGTACCTGCAATTACTTTGACTAACAAATAGAGAACCCCGTAAACCACCCAGATGGGAGCTTTAACCCAGAAACAAAAAGCTTTCAAGGGTCACCATAGAGCTAAGGACCTGCTAGAGGAAACATATGAGAGGCTAGAAACTAAACCAGACCCCGATTCAATCGCCTAACACAGATAGACAACCGACAAGAAAGAAACCACTTGAACCCAACATGTGGCCACTTCCTTTTGAGGGACGAGAAGATGAAATTTAAGCTCAACCATCATCATACCAAAGCCTTGGAGGTTCTGACTCAAAACTATTAACATTCATACAAGAAAAGTGACCCCTGAGGCAGCAATAGAGAAAAACAAATACCCAGAAGTGGCAAGAGAACCACAACTAGTATAATCCCATACAAGATAGTATAATACCAAACACCATGGACACAAGAAGACAAGAAAAAAAATAAATCACTTGCACTTTTGTATCCTCCACATAGAAATCCACATATGCCACCTTCCGTAGTGACCAAGTTGCATCAGAACCTTTCAACCCAAAGGCCAACAAACATATATAACAAATCATAGGGGCACGAATAAAGGAACTGTAAACATACCTGTGAACTAGAGCTTGAAATAGTCGCGACTAAACCTGCACCTAGGGAAAACACATCGGTGGAGCCTTATCCAAGCTACCTTTCTGTGCGGACCAGAGCTGAGGGAAATAGAGTTCATTATCAATAAACTTACCAAACTTGCTACGGAAAGCACTGGTTATCCCATCCACACTTATGCACCCACCACCTTCAAGGATGGCATTAACTGCTTGCATGCAAAGAGCCATCGCTCCATTTGCTTCATGCATGTGGAGGGTGGCGAGGAGGCAAATTGGGATTATTATCCTCATTCTTATGCAGGTCTTATTACTACCTTCTCATACCCTGATAAGGGGATATATTAATTATTTTTATAATAAATAATAATAATATTTTAAGAGCCGAGGGTTAGCTCAATTGGTTGAGTCCATGTCATTAAACCACCTTTGTTATTAAAAGGTCACGAGTTCAATTATCTTGACACTCATGAGGCCACGCTCTATTGTTGATGTAACATACCCCCTAATATCCCTAGTCGAGCTAAGGGTAAACGGAGGCAATTACAAAGTTTACCCAACCTCCAAAGTCCAGTTATGGAAATGGGATCTAATTTTTTGACCTTTTTAAAGATTCTCTGTAATGCCCCACTTAAATCTTATCCTGCAAATTTTATTAATGTTTACATTATCTAAAAATATTGAGAAATATT
>APFE031631721.1:0-41214 GCA_000404065.3 Pinus taeda
AGGTTTCCAAAGGGTAGTGCATGGAGAGCTCATCACCCACTTCAGCTTGTTCATTCAGACATATGTGGTCCTATGCAGACTAAGAGTTTGGGTAAGTCATCATATTTCATCATTTTATTGATGATTACTCACGAAATTGTTGGGTATATTTTTTGAAGGCCAAAAGTGAAGCCCTAGATACATTCAAGAAGTTCAAAGCCCTTGTAGAAAATGAGAGAGGATGCAAGATCAAATGTTTGCGGACTGACCGTGGAGGAGAATTCTGCTCAAAAGCTTTCCAAAATTATTGTGATGTGAATGGCATCAGGAGGCAGCATACTACAGCATACACACCCCAGCAGAATGGCATAGCTGAAAGAAAAAATCGTAGTGTGGTTGAAATGGCAAGATGCATGCTACAAACTAAGGGATTGAGCAACTCTTATTGGGGAGATGCAGTTGCTACAACAGTATACATCCTCAACCGTAGCCCTACCATTGCACTGGAAAATATGACTCCTTATGAAGCTTGGTATGAAAAAAAGCCTAATGTTAATCATTTCAAAGTTTTTGGTTGTTTGGCTTATGTGCATGTACCTGATCAAAATAGAAAAAAGTTAGATGCAAAGAGTGAGTTATGTATTTTTATTGGGTATAGTGAGACAAGCAAAGCTTATAAATTGTATAATCCTCTAACTAACAAGCTTATTGTCTCAAGAGATGTAATTTTTTATGAAGGGGGAGTTTATGGTCATCAAAAAGGCCATGTTGAGAAGACAAAATCTGTTTTGAATGATGATATAATTGTTGATAATGATCATGAGCAGCTAACTAATGTTTCTGTAACTAGTGGCTTAACTCAACCAAGTAGCCCTTCATCAATTTCTTCAACATCAAGTTCAAGTCCAACTTCTTCTCCAAGTTCTACAAGGAGGGTAAGAAGATTGAGTGATATTTATGAGAGGAGTGCAAATCAAGCACATGAAGAAAGCCCAATAGGTGAGATAGTCAATTTTGCTTTATTAGCCAAGGCTGAATTTGAACCATCATGTTTTGGAGATGCATGTACTAATGATGTTTGGATGCAAGCCATGCAAGAAGAGATAGATTCCATTCAAAGGAATGACACTTGGAAGTTGACAGAGCTTCCACATGACAAGAAAAAGATTGGCACCAAATAGGTCTATAAGACACAATTTAATAGTGATGGGAGTGTTGAAAGACACAAAGCAAGGTTAGTTGCTAAAGGATTCACACAGAACTATGGAATTGATTATGAAGAGACATTTGCGCCAGTAGCAAGACAGGAGACCATTAGAATGTTGATTTCATTAGGAGCTCATAAAAAGTGGAGCATACATCATATGGATGTGAAACGTGCCTTCTTGAATTGGTACTTAGAAGAGGAAGTATATGTGGAGCAGCCACAAGGTTTTGAAGTGGAAGGAAAGGAGAATAATGTCTACAAGTTGAAGAAGGCTTTGTATGGCCTCAAGCAAGCACCAAGAGCGTGGTATGCAAGGATTGATGGATACTTTTAGGAAAATGGCTTCCAGAGAAGTAAGAATGATCCTACCCTTTACTACAAACAAGAAGGTATTGATATTTTAATCATAAGTTTGTATGTTGATGATCTATTGTATATGGGTAGTAGTTCTAAGATGAATGATAAATTCAAAGCTGCTATGATGAATGAATTTGAGATGAAAGATCTAGGCATTATGAAATATTTTCTAGGAATGGAGGTTTATCAAAGTAAGAATGATATTTTCATTTGTCATACAAAGTATGCACAGGATATGCTAAATAAATTTGATATGCTTGATTGTCATCCATCCCCTACTCCAACTGCTCATGGAGAGGTGTTATGTAGAGATGATGGTGTTGATTTAGTTGATGATGAAACTTACAGAAGTATTGTGGGGAGCTTGATATTTCTAACCCACACAAGGCCTGGTATTACATATTCAGTTTCACTTGTTTCAAGATATACGACAAATCCATCTGAAATACATATGAAGGCAGCCAAGAGGATTTTAAGGTATGTGAAAGGCACTCTAAATTTTGGTATTCATTACTACTCTTCTGAAAAGTTCAATCTTGTTGGATTTAGTGATTCAGATTGGGGAGGTAGTCTTGATGACCGTAAGTACACATCTGGAAATTGTTTCTCTTTTGGTTCTGGTTTGATTACATGGAGCTCAAAAAACCAAAGCATTGTTTCCCTCTCATCCACAGAAGCGGAGTATGTTGCAGTTACCTCAGCAGGTACACAAGCTTACGTGCTCTGATACCACTTGTTGAATATGAAATGAATTATTTCAAGCAAATTGAGAAGCCAATAGTACTATGAAGAACAGTACATATAAAAAATATAGATAAAACAATTAAAAAACACAGTCACTGTGTGAGCTAAAAAATGCTGCAAATCTCATATATTCATTCAACTATTAACTACATTATTAAATAGTAAAACTATTGCTAAAATCAACTCTGGAATAAATCTACTAGAATTACAAGTAATTTCTAGCACTTTCCAGCAGTACTGACCACCCTAACAATCTGCTGGCTACTTTGTCAGCATTTTTTAGCTCACACAGTGACTGTGTTTTTTAATTGTTTTATCTATATTTTTTATATGTATTGTTATTCATAGTACTATTGGCTTCTCAATTTGCTTGAAATAATTCATTTCATATTCAACAAAGCTCTGGTGTTCGAAAAGTCAATTTTTGTGTGTTAGTAGTTTTGGTTATAAAAAGGGTTGGTGGTTTTTAAACTAGAAGCCCCATTGTGTCCGAAACATCAACTCTTGTGTAAGATCAAGCTGTTTGAGCAACTCTTGAGCACATTCAATAACAAGGACTCCATCCTATCAATAGCCGAAAGCGAAATATCCATAGGATTTGTCCATAGGATGGTTCATTACTCACTTGTCAATATTGTTGATCATGCAAAGTTCATAGTTGAAGTTCATCAACTATGGTGAGAGGTGTTTACATTTTAAATGGAGGTCGAATGAGCACTCTAAGATGTGGTCATGAAAGAGCAATGTTGGGCATTGGAAGTAATGCTTCCATGTCATATGTAGTTGTCATTGTAAATCCCTAGGTGTCAGTCTAGAAGCTATTGATTCCTATGTTGTCAGTCTGATTCATGATCCAGATATATCATAGTAAGTGTATTATGTCCTATATATTTGCAATTCTTGTGATGAATAAAATATTGAAAAAGTCATTTGTGTTGTGTGCAATTACACTATGTGCTCTTTATCTCAATTTCTAATATGATTACCTTATTCTTTAAACAAATTTATATATTTCTTTTACATCAAATATTTGGAAAACTAGGATTTCTTGCTCATATCATGAAAAACACAATACTTATTTGGAGAATAATGATTTCTTGGGCCTATCATGAAAAATACTATTAATTATTTTAGACAACTGTTACCCATAAATCACCCATAAATCTTGATATATAGAGATCAATTTACAATTTTAAATGATTAAAATTGTTTTATCACAAATAACATCAGCCAATTGCACTTTCATTATTCCATAACCCTAAGCCTGTATTGATAAGAGAAAGATTGAAAGAATAAGAAATGAACAAAATGTAAAATACTAAGCATAGCAAGTATATCGAAGATCATTTAAATTAACTCCAATTGCACTTTCATTATTCCATAATCCTAAGCCTGTATTGATAAGAGAAAGATTGAATGAATAAGAAATGAACAAGATATAGAATACTAAGAATAGGAAGTATATCGAAGATCATTTAAATTAACTCAAATAATAGAAAGAAAGGCCTAATGACCTGTTTTCGGCAGAGCCAGAATTAATAGGAAGGCAAAATATGAAGTACTAAGCATAGCAAGTATATCGAAGATCATTTAAATTAACTCAAATAATAGAAAGAAACGCCTAATGACCTGTTTTCGGCAGAGCCATAATTAGTAGGAAGGCGAGATAAAAGAATAAGGAAACGTCAGTAAGTGCTTATTGGAATATTAATTCGAGTTATTAAATTCAAACTTGGTAAGCATGTAACTATGATTTCTTCAAATCTTTTGGATTAATGATGCAGAGAGCTATGAGTCATAGCCAACCAATATGGCGGCTATAATGTGCAATAAAGTTAATAGTTTGTTAGGGTATCCGGATATGATTGGCAAACATTTTGTTTGCCTATTGCAGCCTGAAGAAAGTCGTTCCTCATTTCACTATACAGGCAATGCCATGTAATGCATTGTTAGCAATCCTATGCAATCCATCCTTGATTTACACTTAAATATTAAAGAAACAAATAGTTAAAGCTGGTAGATATTAAGAAGAAATTCCGGGTATATAACGTCTAAACCTCAGATCGAGTCACAGTTTTCACAATCTGAGGATTTAGTTGGCAGTGAATCAAATAAAGATTACGAAAAACTATAGCGATCGAACAATAATTACATTTCTCCATAAGTTATGAGAATGGACATGGGGAAGTTAGCATACAGTTATTCTCGAATTAAGCAAATGCCTACTCATTCTTAGTTATGTCCACAGTGGCTCCCATAACAGGCGCGTCCACATAGGCGTTTTCACTCTCTTGAAGTGACGGGATGTAGAAATTGGATTCTGAGACTTCATGATATCCATAGATGATGGTTAAGAGATAGGCATTTTGCTGAGTAATGCTGGCTACCTTTTCTTGTGCGGAAGCCAATTGTGATTGCAGCTCTGCCACTTTAGTCTGGAGATCATTGATTACTCCTACGCAGCTGAAGACAGGATCTCGGACTCTTTCCCTTGCTTCGTACACCATGCTTCTTACTGCTTCATCTCTCTTCTCCAACGGAAGGCCCTGTAACACCGCAATGCATCACCACGGCATCAACCCATCACAAATAGCTTTTACAAATCTGAGACCTTTATGATAAGTATAAACAGATCAAGTATACGTACAGGAGTTCAATTAGAAAGAAATGGGAAAAATAAATGATTAGATATGTCAATTATTTAATTAGTTATTATATATATATATATATATATGGATGGTACTTTATAAGTCATATAAATTTTAAAAATATTAATAATTAAAATATTATTTCATGGTCATTTATAATAATATACTTCAATAATTATTATTATATATAATATTAATTTTATTAATTTCTAATTTCATGTAAAATATACTTTACCTTCAAAGGGAATAATTTTTTAATAGTGAATCATTTTTAATTTTTCTAATATTTTTTAATTTAGTTGAGATTGTGTATTTCAATAATGTTCAAATTTATTTTGAATATTATATTTGAATATTCATAAAATATATAAATAAAATATTTTAATATTAATATATAATGTAATTGTTTTTTCTTTTTAATGGAGCCAAATATAAATACATTAATTACAATTAAAACTTTTTAATATAGAAAATATAAATAAATTATTGAGTGAAACATTTCCCTATCAATTATGTACATACTGTAAGAAAGAAAAAATTAGTATAACCAATGTGGATTTTTTCCTGGTATGTTATAAGACACGGTGTATATATATAAATAGCGTAGTTCGTTTTAAGCCCCAATTTGTCCAAAATGTAAACCTTAAATTTTGCAATCATTTCAATCTCTAATTTTTTATCTCAGAAGTTTTGACGACTCCTTACACTACAAAAATCCAAGATTGATCCTTCCCATATTGGAGACTAAATATTACAGCATCTCAAATCAGATAAAATAAAAATAAGGAATATCAAATATCATAAATCCACATATACGCCTGTAAGTCTGACAACCTCTCGAAATCAATAAAATTCATGAATATTAAATATATGAGATCCGAAGAGATTCTCCCTACTGGATGGCAGCTCAAGAGTTCGAGGAGATCTGACCCCAGGGATGAGAAGCTTGATCGCAGGCCGCTTATTAATTGACAAACGAGGAAGTATTCAATGCTTTATCCAGCTGCAACTAAGTAAGCTAACAGATGAGCAGATGAAGGCAGTCACACTCCAATTTAAATTTGAGTTGTTTTGTTTTTGGGCTGTTTTTTTTAAGATTTTAAGGTGGGTTTTTCTGGTCAAATTTCCAAGAATTTATTTAAATGAAAGTGCTTTACAGAGTGTTGAATCCATATATAGAATCAAATAACTAGTTTAAATAGCATAAATCAAAATTTCACTTCAAATTTTTCCACTGCACTCAAAATCCAAAAAATATCACTAAATACAACTCCATTTAAATCTGAAACCCAAATTCTCGTTTATTAATAAGGACATGATGTCAGCGAAACGCTTCTTTCATGCATGGCCGATGGGAACAAGATAAGTCTAGAGGCTTATGATGACATTAGGGTTTGCCTCTCTATCAAAATCAAGGGATGTGCAGAATATAATTGGACCTAAGGTGTTTATTAAAATAACTAATTGGTTCGAATATATTCGGTTAATGTCGGTCCTGATCATCATACATACATCTCATAACAGATCTAGGACATCTGTAGGGAGTAAATATCTTATTGCTGGGTGTGATGTATCAAAGACCTAAATACCAAAATTTCATTGGCACAAGGGAACGAACCTTGAGTAGTTTGATGACGTGGCCATTACCGAAAACTCTGTGTAGTAGCAGGAACTCGTCGGTAGAGTCTGGAGGAAAGTATGGCGCCAGTGTGCATTCTTCTGAACACTTTTTTTTCTGTATTTTGCAAGCAGCGCATGGAGGCCGTGTGGACGACATTTGTGCCGCGGAACAAGCTATGACGTAGATTATCTTCACAGCTAAAGAAATCGGTTTTAGAGCACCTGCATATCACATATTTTACGATTGCTTCGCCCAGAGGATTAGGGAAAACAAAAGAAGTTTAACACTGGAGTTGAAACCCCAGTTGAAACATATGAGGAATCAGCTATCTATAACCCAATGGTGGGAGGATTAGTACACACAAGACGACCAGTATTCCGAAGTCATCATCATAAACTTGTGATTCATGTGTGAGTTGTGTGGACTTCGCGCTACAATTAAATGTGTGCGCAATGAAACAGTTTAAAGTTTTTATTTTTTCCTTTGTTTCTTTTGCTGCAATGTAACTTGTACGGTAATTTACGATATAGTGAAATTGTGGAGCAATTCAAAAGAGTGAAATGATTATAATTTTACATTATTACAATATATTATTTCATTTGCTGTTCATAATCTTAGTTACAGTGAAGATAATATACTAAGATGTGATATTCTTTAGTTTGCTTTGAAATTATATTATTGTAGAGAAAGAAAAGGCTTTACTTTTTTGAAAATGTAAAATTTAAAATATATATATTAAAAGATATCATTTATATTATATATATAAAGATGATGATTATTTTTTACGGTTTAATGTGGTTTTGAGATTTTAATATTTTATTTATATGATATAAAAAGGAAAGAATATTATAGTTTTGTTGAGTTAACAAGTCAAGAAGGTTGGTAATGTGGTAAATATTATGAAAATGAGAATGGATGTGAGTGAGAGCATGACAATCTAAGAGAGTGTTTTCATCTCCAAAGCTCTTCGTATTGCAAAGGTGACAAAGTCGTGTTTTAGGTGTTGACCAACAAGTGGCTTCACTTTGAAGCTCACAAAAATTAGTTCTTATCTTTGCAATTTTAGTTTTCTTCTTAGCACTAGTCAATACAAAAAGATAATTATCTTTAGCAATACTTAGCTTGGTCACTTCCTTATAATTTCTTAGCTTCCTTTTCCCCTCTAGCTCCTTATCATGCCACAACTTATTCTTGAATTTTGAAGTAAGGTTATTTTTAATATTATTCTTCTTTTCCAAAATGATCTCCTAAACTTCCTAATGGTTGAGCAAAGAATGGGCAGCCTTGTGTGATCCAGCTTGAACCTAAGGCGGGGTTTTGACTAGAAAAAATCTTGGAGAACCTCTTGGCATCCATGTCATAAAGCTAAGAATGGGCATCCTTGTGTGATCCCCAGTCTAAAGTGGGGGTTTTGACTAGAAGCAATTTTGGGGAAGCTCTTGGCATCCATGCCTTAAAGCTTGTTCTTCTACATAGCCATGCTCTCATTGGGGGAAAGATTAACTTCAATCAAGACAATAGGATAAAGAGTATTTTTGTTAATCTTTAGGTTGTAGGTTATAAATTGCTTTTGGATCAGCTTTATCTTCCTCCATGATTGACTAGAGTCTAGAAGAAGAACATTTTTTACTTCAAACCCAAAGATCACTAGATTTACAATTGTTTTCAAGCTCATAATAAGCCTTCCAACCTCAAAAAATCCTTCTTTTCAATACTACAATTCTAGTTAGACTAATGATGAAAATGAATACCTATTGAAATAATAGTTATCATAGTTAAAATTATATATATATATATATATATATATATAATTTCCATATATTTTTTAAATGTATTCATTGACTTCAAATTTATTTCAATTGAGATAACCGTGACCCTTCTATTTTCCAAATTCTCGCTTTTGTACAAATCGTGTTAAACACACATGGGTAGCAAGAGAAATATGAAAAATAAAACATGACAATACATTTTATTAACAACTGATATACATTTATAGTACATTGTTGTGATCATTGGGTTTCACATCCCAAGGTCTCTTGGTCCATTTAACTTCCATGGAGAATTAGGTGTCCAACAAATCTACACCATAGCTTTCGAGTGACCATAAAAAATCACTGCGAGATGATCCCAACAGCTACACATCTCATCGTTTAAAATCCCAATCCATATCGATTTTCAAGTTGAATTTCTTATAAATTCTAAAGATTCATCCAATTTCGATTGTCCGATCCCTTCAATTGGAGCGAATCCTCCAAGGATATAATACCTCGGAATCCATTGAGCATGAGGAAAATCTCGGAAGATATGAGACCATTTTATACCCAACGAAATTTTGATCATATTTAAAATTTCTATATTTATCAAATTTGGGATTAGAAAAAAAACTTGTTTGCTACACTAGTAATTATTAGAAAATGTTTGCGGGGTGTTCCTGTTGACCCTGCTAGTTCAAATGCAAAGTTCACTGTCCCCTCTATGGTACGTAATATTACCCCACAGATCTCAACGAAGCAACCCTAGAACGTTGTTACATGCCACTTCTGTTATTTTTTTCACGTGTCCAGTCGTAGCCGTAAATTGTATATGCGTTCCCACGGCATCTTTGAAAGTACACAGAAAAAATCGGAGGATAACCATAAAATTTTTAAATGGAAAATTTTTGAAAGTTATAGTGCTCCACTTTGAATACGTGGATGGTTATTATTTTTGTCCGTGTCCAGGCCGCCCCGTCCCGGTCAACATGTTCCCTTGTTTTGGTTGTACGATAAAAATTGTGAATACAAAAATTACGATTCCTAGGGTTTTGAAAAGTCGCATATGGGCGGCTCCAAAAATTTAGTTTGATCACGACTCGGGGACTGAGCATAGAATATGACGAAAAAATCGATAGTTTGATCACAAGAAAATTTGTGGGAAAAGTTTGTTCATTCAATGTTTTTGGATTGCAATGGTGAGAAAGCTAGAGTTCTTCAAGATGGGCTAGGGGAAGAAGGGCTAAGCCCTCTTCTTTTCCCTCCATCCTCCGGTTTTCGATGTTTTGTGTTTAGCCAAATTCTTTTTAGCAATAGTTTGGTTATATTATGCATTTTTATTTAAAAAAGGAAAAAGAGATTTTGAAATATTTTGATTTACTCTCTT
Source organism: Pinus taeda (assembly GCA_000404065.3). Taxonomy (NCBI): domain Eukaryota; kingdom Viridiplantae; phylum Streptophyta; class Pinopsida; order Pinales; family Pinaceae; genus Pinus; species Pinus taeda. The sequence goes on from APFE031631721.1 coordinate 9,695, forward strand.
TTTATTTTTTTATTTTTATTTTATAATAAATTTTTATTTATTTATTTCAAAGTTGTTGTGAAATTGAATTGCCTAATTTATGTTATTTCCATGTTTTTGGATTTGTATGCGGCAAGAATAATTTCTTTAAGTTTGAAAATGTTCATATGAAATTTTCTGTTTTGATCCATATCAACACGCAATTGGTATTAAACTGATTATATCACAAGGTTAATCGACTCTATTAGTGACATTGTCTTTGAATCTATATATGTGTGGTGTTTTGGAAATGATTGCAGTAGATTTTCCTTTTACTCTTTCAAGCATCCAAGAGAAGTGTGAATTCTCTTAGTTCTTATTGTAATGTCCTCATCCCCCACTATTTCTCTTTGAGCATGTTTGGGTTCATTTTGCATTTCTTTGGACAATTATTTCAGAAAGGGAAGAATTCCTCACTACTTCCTGGTCTATCCTTTGGACGCAAATGGATACAAAGTTAACTAAACCAAGCACTTTGCATCCCCAAATAGATGGACAAACAACATTAGTCAATAAGATTATTGTGTTTATATTATGCTTGTACAATTCCAAGAATCCATGTACATGGGATAAATTTATTTTATATGTTCATCATAGCTATAATGGATCCCTCGATAGCTCTAATTTCCACAATACTTTTCACATGTGATTTTGTCTCCAGTCACTCGCCCCAATTGATGTAATTGTGCCCACATCATATTCAACCCGAGTCCTCCCATGTGCACATCAAGGAAGATAAAGTAGCCAAATTTGTTCAATGAATCCAACACCTCTAACAATTTTTTCATGATATTTTACAAAATTCCAATCCCAGTTACAAGTAGTGACATGAATAGCATAGTGATGCACACAAGGTTTACTCTGTTGATAAGGTGTAATTGAATTTATAGAAAGAGAAACTCACAGGCCTTGACATGAAGCTCATACCATTATGTTATGGGTCTGACACAATAACAAAGGCTACGTTGGGTGGAAATTATCATGAATTGTGTATTCTCACCTTCCTTGACATGCACCTAGTATTTTAATGGAGCTACTTTAACCATATTTTTCATCATTGTTGGACACTCTAGAGGAAATTTAGCAATCACCCCCCCATATAAACCAATCATAACTTCATTGAATAAGCTATAGTGGATTGAGTGCTGAAAAAAAGGTGAATTATACCCACAAATAGAATATACAACTCTACATGGTTGTCAAGGTAAGCTAACTTCTCCTTCGAGGTAAATAACTCACCAAGAGAAAAACTCAACATAAATTTCCCTATTTGATGAGGGAAATTAATTCAATATACACCACTACCTCATAAGGGGTAGGGAGGGATCTAGTTTCATATCAATGGCCACCCATCTCTTCCATTGATTCAATGGTTATCTATCTTCTTGGAATTTTTTCTATGGATTTTTGGATCCAAATTTATGGGGTCATCTTGAGGCCCCAATAAATGTTTCTTGGAAATTTATGGGGCTAAGTATGGCCATGTATTTCCACGTCCCCAATTGAAAGTAGTAATCCTAAAATGTTTCTTTCCAATAAGATATTGTGTGCCCCAAACATAGACAATTCACAAATATTAGGCCCCTAGGGAGCATGCCAACCATCTCAAGGCCTCCAAAACATTTCACACTTCATCTTCTAGGGATTTGTAATAGCCCCATGTTAGATTGCTATGTAAATAAATAACATGTGGACATTATAAAATAAAAAATGAAACCAAGGGGCTTGGACACATATTCCAAGTTGAATGAGGGGAGAAACATTACATTGGGATCCAATTGTGGTTAATTATTTATTAGATATGGAAATTGGCATTGAAAGGAATCAAAAGGAAATAAATCGTGAATTAGTTATTACAAGCCATTAAGGACATGAGGAAAAAATTAAAAAGAAATTGAGAAAAATGAAAGAAATTACATTGCAACAAGTGGGGAGGAGGAAGATTCAAGAAAAGGATAAAATAGTAAAATAATATGCATGCAAGGAGACAATTGAAGAAAAATAAAAAGAAAAGGAGAGAGAGAACATTCTAGCATTGTCACTCTTTGGGAAAAGGGCAAGAGAGCACTATAGCACTTGGACACAAGCAAGAGACAAGCAAGAAAAGAAATTAGTACAAGAGGATTTTGAGTTGCAGCCAACTATAAAGAGTAGTAAAGAAAAAAGGAAAGGAGCAGCCAAAAGGATGATTTTGTTGGTAACAGTGTGCATGTTTGGTTATATTTTTGTGATTTGAATGCATGGTTCATGCATTGGTTTACTAGTCATTTTTCTATCACTGGCATGGAGATTTTCCCTAATTTACAATCATGTACAGCCTTGTCTTATGTCATTTCTTGGATAGCCATGATGTAGTTGGTTCCCAGTTTGGTTGAGCTTTGGATGCCAATAGATTTTGCATCCTAGTTGAGGTGTTCTTAGGAAAAATCCCAAGGGTTGATGGTGGAGATGGTTTTCTATGGGTAAGCCCTTGACAGGTGGGTGGATACAGGAAAAATCCTCTAGGTATGGTGAAGAAATTCTGAGGCATCTATGCTTGTATTGGTTTTGGTTATTTCTGGACTTGATGTTAGGGGAAATCACTATCATTTGAGGGTGGAGGTGCTTTTCCTCTGGATTCCATATTTGATTATGTTTTTGTTTATCCATGTAATCCCAAATTCATGCTTAAAATATGGCACAAGGGTGATTGGGAAGAAAGAAAGAATTGGTTCAACCTAATCTGTGGTTAGGTGGAACGTGGAAGTTTCTAACTTGGTTAGTACTATGCTTATGTTAATACGCGTTATTATTTAATGAATATAAATGAGCACAATTTTTGGTTTAATGTGTTGATTGTGTAACTATTTTTTTATAGGATTTACTAGGTAAGTGTATGTTACATGCATAGTGTATTTCGTATTCTATGAAGTGCTCTTGTCATTGATTTGTTTTATGGTTTGACAGGCTCTTTGATAATTTATATGGATGCATGAGAGAATATATGATTTTGTTGCAGTTAGTATGAGAGGGAATCAACCCTGCTTGATGAACAACTGATGAAACTACTCAAAACAATGAGCAAACTATACATTCATGACCTACAAGTACCATACTCATAAAGTCTTTGTAAAAATGAATGTTATTTTTTGGGAAAGTATGAGCTGCAATAGAGAATAAGAACCAAGGATGAATACTATGTTTACCATGCACGCATGTTAGTTATTTTTTTGTTATTTGTTTATATCGATGTACATGATGGTGTTATAGGTTTGTCTTATCATCTTGATTCATGCTTTAACTGATGTGTCGATGACATTATTATGTATCTTGCTAATCTGGATTGACCTATGCAGTTGTAATAGCCTCACTAGAAGTAAATTGAGGTAATCATTTTGATTACTCATACTATTTGGTTTATCCCATAATGGTATATTGCAAGAACATAGAAGGCCAAGAGATGAAGAGCATAGTTGTTGAGTATAGTTCATACGACTCTCCGCATAGGCCATAAAAGAAATCAGTGGAATGGGAGAAATTAGTAGAGTAGTAGGGAGAGGAAGACTCTCCTGATCTAGAAAATGCATTAAGTTATCTGAGGGAAGAGCTTAGAAGTTCTAAAGTTCATAATGAGCGGTTGATTGAAGCACAAGAAATTCTTACAAAAGCTTAAGAAAAGAAGGATGAGGTTAACGCATTTATTCTTCAAAGGCTTTCATATTTATAGAAACATGGGTAGCTGGGGACCAATCATGGAGACAGACAAGAAGAAAATACTAATGGGGTAGATGGAAGTTTGTCTTAGAAAAAGTGTAGGATGGACCATGACGATACAATAAAGAGTGGCATTGTTAGGTCCCTATACTACTAGTGTAGCCCCTTATTTCTATTACTGCAACCCCCTTATGGTATTATTGTGCCCATGTAGTCAGCATACCATTATTATTGTGCCCCATATAAGCCCACTATTTTTATTGTTGTGCCCTTAGAATATTATTGTGATGTCAGCTTTGATTATATTGTGACCCCCTAGACTCCTATATATACAAAGGAGGCCTTATCATTTGTATCATCCAAGAACTATTCATTTGTGTAATGTAAAGGAGTTTTCCACCTCGAAGAGGTTGATTTTGAAGTCGTTAATCTACCTTTTCTTCTACTTTGTGAGCTAGTTGCACAAAATTTGTTATCAGAGACTTTGGATTATAGGGTTTTGTTGCTCCAAATAGGTCATCATGGAATGTTCACTATAAATTTATTTGTACTAAGTTTCATAAGTTGAAATTAAAACCAATTTGAGACGAAAGCTTGATGAACCTCAGGCCTAAATTTTAGATTTTGCATCACTATCGTTTCGTAGATATGATCCACAAAAGTTGGAGTTTTTGCAGGCTCCCGAATTACATCTCAAACATGTGACCTTGTGAAAATCATGATAATGTTCTCTCTGACCATCAGATGGAAATTTTGTAAGAACTTATAAAAATAGAATGGACTACAATTTTATTTATATCATTTTTAGGTCGGAAGGTCGAAAAAGTGACACATGGAAGGTCATACAAGTTCGCTCTACTAAACTAGTCTATAATTAGGTCATCCTCGGAGATTTGGCATAACTATTTCTTGAAGAATCCAATATTGATCATATTGATGGGGTTATAAAGAGGACTTTGAGGGGTACCATAAGCCACAATTTTAGATCTTAGAGATCCAAAATTATAGAGATACAATAGATTTAATATCACTCTCTTACAAAGAGAAAAAAGGTCTGTAGTTTTTTTTTTAATTTGCATAAGTTTGATTTGAAAAATTTGTTTGAAGTGATTCAAAGGGATAGCAAAGAATAATTATCATTAATTTATGCCCCAAAGAAAGAAAATTGGAACACTTAGTAAGAAACCTGAAATCTCTACCATGACTCATGAAGAAGAGGAATAAATGTAGCATGATATATTGAAATTATGAGACCAAGTGCAACAAATTTCACTCTCACAAAACATAACAAAAGCTAAGATGGATGGTTTAAAGAAAGGCATGGAAGCTAAGATGGATGGCGTGGAAGCTAGTATGTAAGCTACATGGATGGTTTAGAAGAAAAACTGAAAGAAAGCATTGAAGATTTGAAGAAAGACATGGAAGTTTTGGAAGGAGGTTTTATAAAGTTGCTACAAGAAATGCTTCCTAATGGTGAAAAGGTAGTAGAGGAAACTCATGATGACAAAAAAATTAACATTAATCATGATTCCATAGAATCTAACATTGAATTGATGACTCACCATGTTCCAAAGATCGATATGAAGAAGTTTGATGGCAAGGATCCTGTAACATGGATACTACAAATGGAGCAATATTTTGATATCCATAATGTGCAAAACACACAAAAGGTATGCATTGCAACTTTATATTTGTTGGAATTATGGTACAGGTGTTGTCCTTGATGGAAATCCACTCACAGGTCAGTTCAAATTTGATAAAGGGAAACTCACTTTGTAATAGGTCAATTCAGAGGTAACAGGCTAATGGTACAAAAGAACAGGATGATGAGACAAAGGACTATAGATAAGAATCAAGAAATTGAGGAAAAATAATGTTTTATGGTATATTAAGTTGTAGACACGGGTTCACCTTGTCCAAGTAGTGTATACGTATACACACATTCACGATAGGAAAAGCACATATGGGATGGAAAAATAAAGTTAAAGAATACCAAGGGTCAATACCATGGTACTATCCCACCATATTGAGCGGAATAATGGCTACATGATCCTATCTAAGAATACCATAGGTTCTGAGTGTTTCTTTGGTTTGAGGTATTGAGAAAGGCTAAAACTATATAAGGAGGACAAGATCAGAGGGCTAAGTGTGCAAATGAAAGGGTTTTTCATGAATAAATCTATCTGAAGTATATTTTATGTTGTAAGGGATGTGGTTATGATATAATATGAAATATCTTGTGCACCTTTGGATAGAATGTTGGATTAGGATCATGAAACCTGAAATGACTTATCATTTTATGATCTGAAAATGGATAGGCTAGAACTAAATGTTAATGCATGTTTTATTCTTTAAATATTATAATCTGGGTATGTCTGAAATCTCGAATAGCTACAAAGTTATAAGTTATTATTTGCATATCTATATTCTGTTTCACCTTGGTGAAGGAACATTTACATGCTAGTTCGAAATTTCCAAGTAGCATGTGCAAAAGAAAAGCTTGATCTTCATAGATGACTAATCTATCTGATCAATGTTGTTGTTTTACTGTTGTCTATCAATTATGTCTTCATTAGATCTGTAAGCATAACTAATTGTATAAGGAGATTGAGTTTGATTGGTTGATTGATTGAGTAAGAAGGGTGATCTTTGCTACTATCTATTTAAAACTCTGTAATTTGACAGTAAATCTTCAAAATATTCTGGTTGGTACAATTTTGATTCAGAGGTTTTTACGATTCATTAATTTTGGAGGTATACAAAGGTTTGGTTAAAGGAAGTAGCATATACATGCTGGTTGGCTTCACCAAAGTAGCGTATACATTCTGACATATGATTTTTGAGGTTACAGTTGATTCTGATTACTGATGCAATGTTCTAGGTTCATCTCTGTATTTTGGTGATAGTAATCTGACTGTTCAAATTAACTAATTGTTGGTAGATGTAGTTATTACAGTGGTGATTGATTTTGAGCTTCAATGTTACTGATAGGTCCAGTATGAAAAATTGATCAAACGAGGACTTCATATTGTGTTATTGTGTACCAGGAGTATCCAGTCTGAAAATTTATGAAATTTGGTCCCTGGAGGTAGTAGCCTTCTATAGGCTAGCGCCTACGTACTAATAAACATATCAGCCTGTGTAAGAGCTAGGGGGTTGAAGCTCCCTTCCAGTAGAAGCTAGAAAACCATAGAAGGTTGTAATCTTCGGTAGGTAGATGCCTTCGTACTGGAAAAGTCTGCACCAGTACAAAATTTGTAAACACTTTTTATTATAAGAAGATTGAATACTGAGATGACAATAGCGACAATTTTTCCCACATTGGGTTTCCACATGAAAAATCTTTGTGTTCATTTTTTCTTCTTATATGTGTTGATTTATTATGTTCTTACTGCATCTACTTACTGTTTAATGCATCACTCTCTGATTTAAGACTATGAATTAGCTGTTTATTAAATATACACTGGTTTCATTCTTTATAGTCACGGACATGTGCTGGTTGGTTTTAGTAAGGTAGTGTTTATTGTTTAAAAAAGAGAATCATAAGTATGAAAGTTAAAGTACTGATTCACCCCCCCCCTTCTCAACATTTTTCCCAACAATTGGTATGAGAGCAGGTCCTTTAGAAGAAGCTTGATCACTTGAAGGGAGATCTCTCAATGTTAACAATCACAAAGGCATGTGATCTATCAGACCACCAATATTCAACATAAATAACTTAGCATTTTGAAAGATAAAAACCAGAGCCTATCTTCAGCCACTTGGAGCTGATGTTTGCAAAATTATGGAAGGAGGATACCAACATCTAGCAGTAGTCCCCACAGATCCAACATAAATGAAATCATATGAAAATAATGCCAAAGTCATCAGTCCATTATTGGGAAGTCTATCAGGATCAGAATTCGTCAAAGTCATGCAACTCAACACAACCAAAGAAATATGTGACAAAATCATTTAGAGCTATGAAGGAGACTCCCAGGTAAAACATGTTAAGCTCTAAACTCTCAAAATTGAGTATGAAAATCTCAAGATGCATAGTGATGAAAGTATTGCTAGTTACTCTATACGAGTAGATGAGATTGTAAATTGTATGAAAATCTGGGTGAAAAAATAAAGGAGGCTACTTTAGTAGAGAAAATTTTGTGATCTTTGTCTTCTAAAGTTGAGTCAAAAGTATCTACCATAGCAAAGAGGTAGGATCTTCAATCTATTACTGTTGTTCAATTTCGTGGAATTTTAACTACCTTTGAAATGAGGAAATGAGGTCCATAAGATATTAGCGAAGCCTCTTTCAAGGCTTCAGCAAAGGGAAAAGAAAATGAAGATCTCATGGAATCGGGATATATTGTAGAAGAAGATCAGGTAAACTTTGTAAAGAAGATTCAACGGGGTTCTGCAAAGATTCAGAGGTAAGCTTCTATTCAATTTTTTTTCTTGTGGTAGAGTTGGCCATTATGTTGCTAAATGTCCTCATAAAGATAATCATGAAAAAGGAAAGGAACCTACAAAATGTAATAGAAAACAATTTTTTAATAAAATAAGTTATTATACTCGTGAAGATAGTGATGGCTTGTCTAGTAGTGATGAAGATGAATTTGAACAAGATTTTAAACCACTGATGGCTTATGACAATGATGATTTTATGGATGCCTTAGATGAGGAATATTTTCTTGAAGAAATCACTCAACTTAAAATATGTTTGGAAGACAAGAATATGGTCTTAGACATGTTCACACTTCAACTCACTGAAAGAGAAAAGCATAATGAAAAATTAGAATGTGAAGTAGTGGGTCTAAGAAATGAACTTGAGAAGGAAAAATTTGTTAATCTTAGATTTCCTAAATGATCAGAAACCTTGGATGAAATCATCAAGGTTCAGCATTCTCTACTTATAAAAACTAGTCTTGGATACACTCGAGAAACATCCCAGCCAGAAAATCCTCCAGTCAACACCAGAAGCTTTTTTGATGCAGTAAAAACTATCGAACAATGCATCACTCCTTAGCGAAAGCCTAAAGGAACTCCCCAGGTAAATCATGCTCATTTTAATCCAAGGGTGAACATCAATAGAAGCACCAATCAAAAGGTGAGCAACACCAAAATATCTTATGGTCACAGAACCTTCTTCTTTAATGGACAATTTTTTCGTGCCATAAATTTGGTCATAAAGCATCTTAATATGTTGTTGACAAGACTATCATGACTAGAAAAGAAAGAAAAAAAAGGAGCATGACAGGAATCAAGAAAATATCCTATAATAACTTTTCTCCTCTTGAAAATGAAATGGAATTTTCATTTTTCAATAACTTTGGTCAACAAGAATCTGAATGTAGGAGAGAATTTTGGGCAACAATTCAAAAGGAACAAACATCATCAAATTCCAAGGTATGGAAAAGGAAGGAATTGTAGTCAAAAAGATGTGGCATAGATATATTTGCAGAAGGATGAGAAAATTTTCGGTACATTGATAGTGAATCCTCTAAACACATGACATGTGATAAAGATAAACTCCTTTCTTACAAAGCTTTAGAAAAGGAAAAGAATGTCTCTTTTGGAAATGACACAGCCATTGTCATTAAGGGTAAGGGTTCTATTTATTTAAAAGGAAAGGTTAAAATTGGAAGTGTTATGCATGTTGATGGTTTAAACCATAACTTGTTGAGTGTTAGTCAAATGTGTGATGAAGGAAATGAAGTTGTATTTCGATCAAAATAATGTGTGGTTCATGAGCTTGACACATGAAATACCATAATAAAAGGTAAAAGAACTCCAAGAAATATATATATATATATATATATACTAAAAGGAGGTCAAGAGCAATGCTATCTAAGAAAAGCAAAAGAGAACTTGTTATGGCACAGAATATTAGGGCATCTAAGCTTTTCTCAAATAATAAAAACATCTAAGCTCAAGGCAGTTCGTGATCTTCGAGATATCATCATCTGAGTAAATACCATCTACAGACCATGTCAATTTGGTAAGGAAACTAGAGTTCAATTCAATGCCAAGGAAGGATAAGAAAATAAGCCTATTGAACTCATTCATACTGACTTGTGTGGGCAAACAAGGAAAAAGTCACCTCGTGGAGAAGAATACTACTTCTTATTCATTGATGATTTCTCTACAATGTGATGGATTAGTTTACTAAAGCATAAAGATGAAGCATTTAAAAAGTTTAAAGATTTCAAAGCTTTAGTTGAAAATGATTTAGATCTAAAAAAATGTGTCTCAGATTTGATTGGGGAGGATAATTCATATCATATGATTTTTTTGAATTTTGTGAACAATATGGAATAAAAAGACAATTATCTGTTGCCAGAAATCCTGAACAAAATGGTGTGGTGGAAAGAATGAATAGAACATTTCAACAAATGGCTCGAGTTATACTTGATGAATCTGGAACTCCTGACATATTCTGGGGTGAAGTTGCTCATATTGTAGTAAATATTCTCGACAAAGATCATGTTCATGTAAATGGTGATCAAACTTGCTATGAAATATTGTATGGTAAGCCTCCTACTGTAAAACACTTCAAAGTTTTTGGAAGAAAATGTTTCATCAAAAAGACTAATGAAGAAATTGGTAAGTTTGAACCCAAAGCAGACGAAGGAATACTTATATTTTATTCATCTAGAAGTAAATGATACAAATGTTATAATAAGAGACTTCGAAAAAGTGTTGAATCCATTGATTTTGTAATCGATGAAGCATGCAAAAATCTAGAATAGGTGAAATTAACAAAGGAAGATGATAATGATGAAGACGGTGAATGATTTCCTATATCAAATCGAAACGATGTAGAGGAAGAAACTAATGAAGCATTAGAAGAAGATACAATTGATAGGGAAAATGCTCCATCCAGGTAGGTTCAAAAGAATCATCCACAATCTCAAGTTCTAGGAGAAAAAGGGTATGGAGTATAGACAAGAAGAACTCTTGTAAGAGTTTCTAGTTATCTAGCATTACTATCCTCCATAGAACCACATAATATTAATGAAACTAGCAAAGATCAATGTTGGGTTAAGGCCATGGATGAAGAACTTGACCAAATTGAAAAGAATGATACTTGGGAATTAGTTCCTAGACCTTATGATAAACATGTTATAGGAACAAAATGGATATTCAAGAATAAGCTAAATGAAAATGGAGAGGTTATTATATACAAAGCAAGACTTGTGTGTAAAGGGTATGCTGAACAAGAAGGTATAGACTTTGAAGAAAATTTTGAACCTGCTGCCAGACTTGAATCCAAAAGAATGTTTCTTTCTCTTTCAAGTTTTCGAAAATTCAAAGTGTATCAAATGGATGTAAAATCTGCATTTCTTAATCGAGATTTAGAAGAAGTTTATATTGACCAACCAAAGGGATTCATTCTAGGAAATGATGCAAAGCTTGTATGAAAGTTCAAGAGGGATCTATATGGATTGAAACAAGCTCCAAGGGCTTGGTATTATCGTCTTGACAAATATCTTCAACAATACGGTTTCATCAAAGGATCTGCAGACAACAACATATATACAAAAATTGAGAATGATAAACTGTTAATTTTTGTTGTTTATGTTGATGATATCATCTTTGGCAGCAATGAAGAATCTATGAGTCAGAACTTTGCTTTTGTAATTCAAAAAGAATTTGAAATGTCCTCACTTGGTGAACTAACTTATTTTCTTCGTCTAAAAGGACAATAAACAAGAGATGACATTTTTCTTTCACAAACTAAATATCTCAAGCAGTGATCTGAAATGGGGAGCTAAAGGCTTCTTGTTAGCTTACAAGAACCTCTCCCATTCCAAATCTTATATATTCCCAAGATCTATTCTTATGATTGATAATTTGCAGAAATAAGCACTTGAAATAGGTGTATGATTGTGTTTTCCTTTGACTACTTAATTGCCTTAAGTTTATTTTCTTAGACTGATATGCAGCATATAACAGTGAAACAGTGAAGCAAATAAACATCATACACATAAGACAACAAGTTTAATTAGGAGGTTACCCTGATATCTGGGGCTATGTCTCCTTGAGCTCTAATCAACTCGATTAGGCTCTTTGGGATTACGGTAATGCTTCTTTTACAAGTTCCACACTTAACTCCATTGGTTTACATCTGCACCTATGGGTTTAGAATACCATCTTATCCCGCTAGCTATCTATACTCTACATATAGATCTAGGCTTCTCTAGACTAGATTCCTTTGATCAACGCTCTGGGCTATTTTAAGCTTCTGGCCTGCACAAAATCCCTCAGAATTATTTGAATATCTATGGAATTCCTTCTTCTATCTTCAGCACACATCAAACACCAACAACAACTTGACCATTTGATCTCTTTGTTGTTCTGAACTTCATTATAGCCCATGGCTCTTAGAAGTCTATTTTGAGCTCTCTGGCTTTGCGGCCCTGCCTCCAACCTCTAGTGGCTCTTTTTTTGTCTTCCCAACCTCCGGTGGCTCTCTACAAGTCCTCGGCTTTGGGATCTTGGCTCTGGGCTCTTGGCTTTTGGCTCTTGGCTCTCAGCTCTTGCACTCACTCTGGCTCTCCACTCTGGCTCTCGCTCTGGCTCTCAGCTCTGGCTCTAGCTCTGGCTCTTGACTCTGGCTCTCACTATCCCTCTGGCTCTCGGCTCTAGATCTGGCTCTTGGTTCTTTGCCCGGCTATGAGCTCCCTGATGGGAAAATTGATTTCTCTAGGGAAAACTTTTGAAGGGAGACCAGCTTCTTCACTTGGATCTTTGGCCTTTGAATAATCCTCTGACTCTACAGCTTCCATCCGTTCATTGTCCGTTCCACTTTGTGCAATCATTCCTCTACGGCTCTCAGGCTTTTTCTACTCCCTGTCTCTTCGACTAGCCCTTTGGCTCATTGGCTCTGTGGCTCTAGGTCTAGCCCTCTGGCTCTGTGCTTTGTGGCTCTACATCTAGCGCTTTGGCTCTGTGGCTCTATGGCTTTGCGTCTTACATAACACATTCCTATTACAATGCATCATTGTTACAGAAATGCCTGCTTATAGCGCGGTACAAATGATTCCAGAATAAGGACAATTTACAAAGGAATCGACGGCCTTTCTTCGGATGAAATCCTGAAAACGACCATACTTGTAATACATAGACGTATTTGGATTTACACAAGAAAACATGAGCGAAACGACTTACATCGAAACTCAAATAATATCAAGTCACATCTATAATGCCTTTCGTGTCTGTGCTTTATCACATATCGCATTGGCATGGCTCCTTTGTGTTGCGATCTGATCATGGATTGCCGATCACCGATCATAGATCACAAGTTGCATGTGCATTGGCCCTTGTATCAAGGATTCACCAATCGCTAATCACCAATCGCCAATCATGCTATACAATCGCATTTCAGTGTTGTTGCATATCGGCGCCATCGCATCAATGTATCGCATTGTCAACGGCCCTTTGTATTGGTTCCTCAATCACCGATGGTTGATATCGTCGATCGTCGATATCACATGTCACAAATGCCGTAGGTCTTGGTCCCTTCTCCTTTGGGTTTTGTGCGATGTGATATTGTGATGAGATAATCACAATCGCATATAGCTGCGTCCTTCAACTTGCTGTCCACTCCTTTGCTTTTCTCCGATGCGATTACCTTAGAGGGACTTAAGTCAATTTTTATAAGGAAATGCCTCCTTTTTAAAGGACATTGGGCCAACTTCCTTCTGCAATAACTCCTTCATCTGGAGTCCATTCTAGTCCATTCAAATTGCAGTAGATTTAGATTAAAAGTATCTACGCAATGAGACTATTCCCAGGAGCATCCTTTGAATTTAATTTTTGAGTAAAAGTCATTTAGGATCATTTTCTGATCATGCCTCCCCACTAGAAATATTTTGGACCCCAAAAGATTGATATACTGATTTATACAGTAGATGAGAGTAACAACACCCTCTTCTTTTAGCCTTAATACACTTGCCTTGCATAGCTAGTTCCTTTGAGCTAAAACTTGAATATAGTCAACACCTTCCTTCCTGGATGTGCTTGTCTTTCAGTTAAGAACTGTCTTCCTACTTGTCTTCATGCAGAACTCCTACTGAGAAGGTTACAATATGTAGTTTGAACCTTTCTTCCTGGATCATTGATCCAAGGTGGCTCAAAAAAATGTGAAGTTACATCTTCTTCACAAAAATTTACATTTGTATCTATGTGACATATTGTTAACAACAACTGTTAACACCGACAGAATTACAGACAAAAACTGGATGGCCTAAACTCTTGCTTCAACAAAAGAAATAGATTTTGACATCTTGTGAATTTCCTCCATGTCTTACATCTACATACAAATGATTGACTAAATTTCAAGCCGACAAAACATGCCCTTAACATAATTGACCCTTCAAGTCAAGCATGTAGAAAAAGAACTTTAGGATTCCTTTTCAAATATGAAACACTTCAGCATTATCTCCATCTTGGAGACCAAATCAACTTTTCCCAAGTCAATATTTCATGACATGCATATTGACAACAAAGTAATCAACCCTTCAAGTTAATCACACATACATGTTCAAATGCAAGGAAATCATCAACATCCCTGTGTTCATGCACATCATTCTTATGCATGTATTTTATCCTTCAACTTTCGCTTAAGTACACTATACTTTCGAAGCTGAAATGAACATAATGTTGTAGCAATAAAGTGATTCTCCTACTCAAATTCTCCATTCACCTTCTTGGTAAAACCATGCAACTTGCATTCCATTAACAAAGAAATGCATTCTACTGATTTGATGCATTTTCAAAAGACATGCAACCTTAATTGGATAAGAATTCTAACCATTTCTTACCTATCCATTTCAAAGGTCCTTCCTTTGTCTGCACATCAACATCAACATGTGAATCTTCTTGAAACAAATCATTCATGGAATCTTTCATTCCATTCCTGCCATTCTCTCTTTCCACCCTCTTCAAGTTTTGTTGAAGCATTGTTGGATTCAGAGTCCAACATTTTGCAACAATATGTCCTTGCTTATGGCAGTAAGTGCAACACATGTGCATATTCTTGATAGCATGATTTGCCTTTTCCAATGGACCTTTGGCTTCTTTCTTCTTTTCCTTCTAAAGTTTCCTACATATGGCCATCCTTTTCCAACAACTAGAAAAATTATGGTTATCCAAACCACAAAAGGAACATGCAATTCTTTTCCAATGCTTATATGGAAATTTATCATGCTGAACATAATAAAATAGAATATGATTAGAACCAAATTTATACCTTTCTTTTTCACCTTTATTACCTTCATGAGGAGGTGAATCAAATGAAGAAGTGGCTCCCTTTGGAACACCATCAATATCTTCAAGGCTTTCAGAGTTTCCACAACTCTTTGGTTCAAGTGTGTGCTTATGAACACCTTCTTCCTGCAAATGATGTTTCAAGCTATTGCATTCCCCATGAATACAATCTTTACACTCTTGAAGTAAAAGACCTAAAATGAAACTCCTTCTTGGAATTGTTTCAATTGTCTTCATGGCAGCTTTGGAACTTTCTCCATAAGATTGTCCATAGCCAAGACCCAAATAATTAGGCCTTTCCTCAACCATTATTGGCTCAACAATACCCTGTGCATATTTTCCTAATCCTTTTCCTTCATACCCCATTTTGGACATTAACTTGGACCCTATGCTTCTGGTATGTTTTTCAAAAGAACCAATTTAAACATTCTTAGAGGAAATTGAAGACAAACTGGAATTATTTACCTCTTCTTCAAGATGATACTTGACTAAGGCTTCTTTCACAACAAAGAGCTATGTCTCCAACTCATGCATTCTTTCCAGGTTCATATTTGCAATATGAAGTTGGCCTTTCACTTCCTACAATTTGTTAGAAAGCAATTGTTGCTCGTCCTTCATGGAATTCAACTGCTCTCGAAGTCCAACACAAATTTCTCTCACCATGTCCATCATGATGAACAAGTCTTGCTTCATGTCTTTATCATAGAATCTTGTGATGAAGGAGGATTTTGAGGACTCACTTGTAGAAGTTGTCATTATCAAAATGAACAAAAAACTTCTGATAAGATTAACAAAGAGCATATTCAAGCAACCTTTTGCAACAAACCTCTTGTGCTTCTAGGATTTCTTTGAGGTCCTTTGGGATAAGAATAATGCCTTCATCTCTTCTTCCTTCTTGTCCTCCCATGGGCTTAGCTATTAATAGCTTTCCCTTCACCTATACAAACTCAAACAATAGTCAGTTTACAAACAATCAAACAATCAATCCTTGACTGTTTAAACACCTTTCAAGTTAAACAAGAACATATATTGCTCTGTCAATCAAGCATCATGATCTGATACCACTTGCATCATGATACCATCTGCTTCATGATACCACGTGCTCCATGATACCACCTGCTCTGGTATAACTTGGGCTCTAATACCACCTTCTTTGAAGGTGGAGTTAATCAACCTGGCACTCTAATACCACTTGATCTGAAATGGGGACCTAAAGGCTTCTTGTCAACTTACAAGAACCTCTCCCACTCCAAAGCGTATATATTCCGAAGGTCTATGCTTATGATTGATAATTTGCAGAAATAAGCACTTGAAATAGGTGTATGCTTTTGTTTTCCTTTGACTACTTAATTTCCTTAAGTTTATTTGCTTAAACTGATATGCAACATATAACAGTGAAACAATGCAGCAAATAAGCATCATACGCATAAGACAACAAGTCTAATTAGGAGTGCACCTTGATATTGGGGGCTACATATCCTTGAGCTCTAATCAACTTGATTAGGCTCTTTCGGATTAAGGTAATACTTCTTTTACAAGTTGCACACTTAATTCCATTGGTTTACATCTACACCTATGGGTTTAGAATACCATCTTATCCTGCTGGTTGTCCATACTCTGTAGACAAATCTAGGCTTCTCTGGACTAGATTCCTTCAATCAATGCTCCGGGCTATCTTCAGCTCCTGGCGTGCACCAAATCCCTCAGAATTGTTTTACTGTCTCTAGAATTCCTTCTTTTGTCTTCAACACACATTAGACACCAACAACAACTTGATCAATTGATCTCTTTGCTATTCTCAACTTCATTACATCCCATGGCTCTTAGAAGTTTGTTTTGAGCTCTCTAGCTCTACGGCTCTGCCTCAAACCTTTGGCGGTTATGACTCTATCAAGCCTTGAATATTTGGTGGCTCTTTCAACATCCTCCCAACCTCTGGTGGCTCTCTACAAATCCTCGGCTCTGGGCTCTTGGCTCTTGGCTCTTGGCTTTTGCCTCTTGGCTCTTGGTTCTAGATCTAGCTCTGGCTCTCGGCTCCGACTCTCGATCTGGCTCTCACTCTGGTTCTCGACTCTAGCTCTTACTCTGGCTCTCACTCTTAGCTCTTTGCCCACCCATGAGCTCCCTGAAGGGAAACTTGCTCTCTCTAGGGAAAACTTTTGAAGGGAGACCAGCTTCTTTGCTTGGCTCTCTGGCCTTTGAAGAATCCTTAGACTCTATGGCTCCCATCCATTCTTTGTCTGTTTCGCTCTTTGCAATCATTCCTCTATGGCTCTAAGGATTTTTCTGCTCCTTGTCTCTTTAACTAGCCCTCTGGCTCATTGGCTTGGTGTCTTTGCATCTAGCCCTTTGTCTCTCTAGCTCTATGGCTCTACATCTATCCCTATGGCTCTGTGGCTCTGCATCTTACATAACGTATTCATGTTACAATGCATCATTTTTACAGAAACGCCCGCTTATAGTGTGGCACAAATTATTCCAAAACAGGGACAATTTACAAAGGAATCGACGGCCTTTCTTCATACAAAATCCCGAAAATTACCATAGTTCGAATACACAAAGGTATTCGAATTTACACACGAAAACATGAGTGAAACGACTTGAACTCAAATAATATCAAGTCACATCTATAATCCATTTCGGGACCACGTTTTATCGCATTTCGCATTGGCATGGCTCCTTTGTGTTGCGATCCGATCGTCGATCGCATATAGCAAGTCGCATTTGCATTGGCCCTTGTATCGAGGATTCACCGATCGCCAATCGTGCTATTGTAATCGCATGTTGGCGCGGTCACATATCGGTGCCATCACATTGGCGTATCGCATTGTCAACGACCCTTTGTATTGGTTCCCCAATCGTCGATCACCGATATCACATGTCACAAATGCCATAGGTCTTGGGCCCTTCTCGTTTGGGTTTTGTGCGATGCGATAATCGCAATTGCATATCACTGTGTCCTTCAGCTTGTTGTCTGGTCCTTTTCTTTTCTCTGATGTGATTTCCTTAGTGGGCCTTAAGTCCATTTTTATAAGGAAGTGCCTCCTTTTTAAGGGACATTGGGCCAACTTCTTTTTGCAATAACTCCTTCATCCAGAGTCCATTCTGGTCCATTCAAATTGCAGTAGATTTAGATTGAAAATATCTATGTAATGAGACTATTCCCAGGAGCATCCTTTGAATTTGATTTTTGAGTAAAAGTCATCTAGGATCATTTTTTGGTCAAGCAAATTCTAAAGAAGTATGGAATGGAAGATTCTAAACTAGCATGTACCCCAATGGTAATAGGATGTAGTCTCAATTCTAATGATGAATCTGCTACAGTGAATGAACCAACGTATAGATATATGATTGGAAGTCTACTTTATCTAACAGGTACCAGACTAGATATCATGCATGTATTAGGAATTGTTGGAAGGTTCCAAGCCAATCCAAATGAGTCACATCTTCAGGCTATAAAAATAATATTAAAATATCTTCAAGGAACTAAAGACTTTGGTCTATGGTATCCTAAAGATACATATCTCACTCTTCATGCATATACAAATGTGGATAGGGTAGGAAATTTCGATGATTGTAAAAGCACTAGTGGAGGTGCATTCTATATGGGATCAACGATATTGTCTTGATTTAACAAGAAACTAAGTTTTATTTCCTTATCTACAACTAAAGAAAAATATGTGGCTACTGCATCTTGCTACACACAACTACTTTGAATGATGCAAACATTGCAAGATATTCAAATCACATGTTCTCCACCCATCTCCATTCTATGTCATAATACAAGTGCCATTAGTATTTTGAAAAATCCATTCATGCACTCCAAGACCAAGCACATACCCGTTAAGTACCACTTTCTATGAGAACAAGTGCTTGAACAAAAGGTTAAGTTGGAGTATGTTCCCTTCAAAGAACAAGTTTCTAATATATTTACAAAACCCCTTACCAAAGATACTTTTGAATATGTCAAACAAAAGTTGGAAGTAGTTTTTGCATCAGCCTGCTGTTAAATCTAGTTTTCAGAGGAATGTTGTTGGCATTATGATACATATGTTGTACTTGATGGTAACCCACTCATCTCAGATGATAAATTATAGTACAGAAAAGTTCACAGAATTTTATGCAGAGAAAAGTTTATTTCATGTGGAGAATAGTTCACGGAATTTTATGCAAATAAAAGTTTATAAAAGTTTATTTCATGTGGAGAAAAGTTCACGTAATTTTATGCAGAGAAAGGTTTATTTCATGTGGAGAAACTTTCACGGAATTTCATGTAGAGAAAAGTTTATTTCATGTGGAGAAAAGTTCACAGACTTTCATGGTTGGTTCATGGTATTAGTCCGACAGTTTTTGATCCTATGGTTTTGGTCCGTGGTATTGCATGCAAAAGTGTTGACCCCAAGTATTGGGTTCATGCTATTGTGTTATTATGGTTTTGGCCCGTGGTATTGGTCCATGATTTGAGGAAGAGCTTGCCTATATAAAGCAAAGGAGATCATTTCGCTTGTGTATGCTTTTGGGTTGAATATCTTAAGATCTGAAATATTGGGTTATTTTTTCAAAAGCTCGATCTATATGAAAGTGAAGTGGAAAGCGAATCTGTGAAGGGTGATATCTCGAGTGCTGCAGCTGCAGAAGTGCAGAGGCGCCAAAGAAGGCGCAGTACGAAGGTGCCACAGAAGGCGCAGTGCGAAGGCGCCACAGAAGGCGCAGTGCGAAGGCGCCACAGAAGGCGCAGTGCAGAGACGCCACAGAGGCGCCACAACAGGCGCAGTGCGGAGATGCCACAAAGGCGCCACAGAAGGCGCATTGCAGAGGTGCCACAGAAGGCGCAGTGCGAAGGCGCCACAGAAGGCGCAGTGTGGAGATGCCACAGAGGCGCCACAGAAGGTGCAGTGTGGAGACGCCACAGAAGGTGCAGTGCGGAGACGCCACAGAGGTGCCACAGAAGGCGCAGTGCGGAGGCGCCACAGAAGGTGCAGTGTGAAGGCGCCACAGAAGGCGCAGTGCGGAGACGCCACAGAGGCGCCATAGAAGGGGCAGTGCGGAGACACCACAGGGGCACCACAGAAGGCGCAGTGCGGAGGCACCACAGAAGGCGCAGTGTGAAGGTGCCATAGAAGGCACAGTGCGGAGACGCCACAGAAGGCGCAGTGTGGAGATGTCACAGAGGCGCCACAGAAGGCGCAGTTGCGGAGGTGCGCGGCGCCACAAAAGGCGCAGCTGCAGAGGTGCGCGGCGCCACAGAAGGTGAAGTGTGTAGCAACGCAGGCCAGAGAAAAGGAAATTGCGTATCTGTCTTAAGATCTTTTGTTGACTGATTTTTTGTTGATAAGGTGTTCTGGGTTTAGTTTACTGTTATTGTGGATCTGGTTATCTGGGTGACTTTACTGGTACTTGATGATCATTTGATGTTTATGGATCCAGTTTGAAAATTTATGAAAAGTGGTCCTTGAAAGAAAAGAAGTAGGGGTTGTAGCTCCCTTCCAGGAGAGACTGGAAAACGAGAGAGAGTTGTAGCTCTCTGCAGGTTGCAGCCTGCGTACTGGTAAAGGACTGCACCAGTACAAGACCATTGTAAAAGGAGTTTCTAATTTGAAAGAAGATAGAGACATATTGCAGCAGGTGGTTTTCACCCACATTGGGTTTCCACCTTATATCTGGTGTTCTTTGATGTGACTGTCTGTTTTTCTTGCTCATTATTTTATGGTACTGATATGCAAAAATAATTCAAAGTGTAAATAAGGAAGATTTGTTAAAAGAACTAGATAATACTGATTCACCCCCCCTCTCAGTATTATTTTCAACACTAGCACCAGAGTGTCAAGTGATCGTTGCAAGTGGAGGAATCATAAATTGCTTTGGAAAGTGTCATAATATCAAGCTATCCATGGGAGAATATGTATTGAATATCCCAAGTCTTTCCATTCAAATGAGTGGTGTTGATGTTGTACTAGGAGTCTAATTGGTACAATCCTTGGGTACAATAGGTTTAAATTTTCAATAAATTTTCATGAATTTTTTTTCGAAAGGAAAGGAAGTTGAATTAAGGGGTATCGCAAGGAAATCAAGAAAGATAATCAGCTCTTATAGAATGACAAAGCTTCTAAAAAGAGAACAACATGGTGCAATTGCATAATTATTTTCATTAGAGGTTCCCACATCGAAATCATCTATCTCTCTAGATCTCCAAAGAGTCTTGGACAATCATTCCAAGGTATTTGATACTCCCAAAGGCGTCCAACCTATTCGTGATCATGATCATGCTATTTATTTGATTCCAGGAAGTGCTCATCCAAACATCAGGTCTTACAGGTATCCATATGCCCAAAAGAATGAAATTGAATGTATGGTTACAGAAATGCTAGAGGTTGATATAATTCAACCTAGTCAAGGTTATTTCTTTGCTCCAGTACTATTGGTGCACAAGAAGGATGGATCATGGTGAATGTGTCTATATTATAGGGAGCTCAACAAACTCACTATTAAAAATATATTTCCCATTCCTGTCACTGATGAATTATTGGATGAATTGGATGGATCAATTTACTTCACCAAGTTGGATCTTCGTTCAGGATATCATCAAGTTAGAATGAAGACTGAAGTCATTCCTAAAAAAACATTTAAAACTCATGACGATCATTATGAATTTTTGGTCATGCCTTTTGGCCTTACCAATGTGCCTTCTACATTTCAAGGTTTGACGAATTCCATTTTCAAACCCTTCCTTAGAAAATTTTTCTTAGTATTTTTTTATGATATACTAATCAAAAATAAATCTTGTAAGGATCATATTCAACATGTTGACAGGGTGATAAAACTAATGGAGAAGAAACAATTATATGCAAAAAACTCCAAATGTTTCTTTGGAGTACAAGAGTTGGAATATCTAGGTCATATTTTATCTCATGAAGGTGTTAAGGTAGACCCTAGAAACATTAAAGTAATGAAGGAATGGAAAATTCGCACATCAATAAATCATCTGCGAGGATTTATCAGGTTGATAGGGTATTTTCACAAGTTTATTAAGAATTATGGGAGAATAGAAGCACCTCTAACAACATTAGTGAAGAAAGATGCATTTTCATGGACTCCAAAAGCAACAATGGCCTTTTAACATATTAAAGAGGAAATGTGCCAAGCATTGGTCTTAGCTACACTATACTTCACAAAAATATTTATTGTGGAATGTGATGCCTTAGGAAATGGAATTGGTGTTTCTTTAATGCAAGAAGAAAGACCCATTTCTTTCAAAAGTCGTCCAATCAAAGGAAAGTATTTACACAATGCTATTTATAAGAAGGAAATGTTGGTAGTACTACATGCACTTAAGAAATGGCGACCCTATGTAATGGGAAGATACTTCAAGGTAAAAATGGATCATGATAGTCTAAAATAGTTCTTAGAACAAAGATTATCTTTAGAAGAGAAGCAAAAATGGGTCACAAATATGTTGGATTATGACTTTGAAATCATCTACAAAAAAGGGAAGCAAAATGTTGTGGCAGATGCACTCTCAAGAAAGGATGAGGATGTGGAAGCATTGCTTTGAGCCATTTCTATTATCTAGCAATATTGGGTAAGCACAACAAGGAATGAATGGAAGAATGACGAAGAAGTGTGGGCACTCATTCAAAATATAAAACAATATCCCAATACATCTAATACATTTAGCTAGAAAAATGATTCATTATGGTACAAAGATCGCTTATACCTATGTAAGAATTCTCAACTCAAACAAAATATTTTTATAGAATTTCACACTTCTCCCTTAGGAGGGCACTCAAGATTTTTAAAAACTAACCACAAGTTTAAGAAGGAATTTCTTTGGGATGGCCTTAAATCAAATATTCAAAAGTTTTTAGCGGAATGTTTGGCTTTTCAACAAAATAAATTTGAAACAATTAATACCCTAGGTCTATTACAACCTTTATCCATTTCAAACCACCGTTGGGAGGAGGCTTTAGTGGATTTTATCATAGTTTTACCCAAGTCCAAAGGAAAGAGTGTCATCATGGTGGTCGTTGATAGACTTACAAAGTATGCACACGTTTGTGTATTATCTCATCCATTTAAAGACAATATAGTTTCTACTGCATTTATGGAAACAATTCAAAAGCTACGTGGAAACCCAAAGATTATTGTAAGCGACAGAGATCCCATTTTCACTGGAAATTTTTGGACAAAGTTATTTTCTTGTCTCGGTACTCAGTTAGCTCATAGCTCATCTTATCATCCTCAATATAATGGGAAAACTGAGAGAGTAAACAAATATTTGGAAGGATAGCTTCGTTACTTTGTCTTTGATAAACAAACATAATGGGTCAAATGGTTTCCTCTGGTTGAATGGTAGTATAACACTTCCTTCCATCTTCCAGCAAAAATGACCCCATTTATGGCACTTTATGGATATCATCCACCATCCATCACATCATATTTAAGAGAAAATTTTAAGGTTCAAGCATTGGAAGATCACATCGAGCATCAACAACAAGTTCTCCAACTCTTAAAGGATAACCTCACTTTGGCGCAGAATAGAATGAAATAATCGGAAGATCAACATCGCAGTGAAAGAAGTTTTGATGTAGGTGACTGGGTACTCCTACAACTACAACCATATAAACAAATGTTCCTCAAGCAAGCTAAGAAGGATAATAAATTGTCACCAAAGTATTACGGTCCATACAATGTGTTACAAAATATTGGTACTATGGCATATAAATTGGAGCTTCCTACAGCTTCTTGTGTACACCCAGCTTTCCATGTTTCATGTTTAAAGAAGGTTATAGGTGACAAGCTCCCAGTTCAAACAATATTTCCAGAGCTTGATGAGGAAAGAAAAATCATATTAGAACCTAAAGCAGTCACAGAAACAAGAAATTGATGGCTACAAAATCGATCAATTTCGGAGTATCTAATCAAGTGGAAGAACTTACCCGCTGAAGATTCCACACGGGAGGATGATATTTTTATACATAAGTGTCTAGAACTTCTCAAGAATTGAGGTCAACACTTTTTTGAAGGAGATGGGCATGTTAGGTCCCTATAATACTAGTTACCCTCCCATTAATATTTTCATTGTAGCCCTTATTATTATTATTGTGCCCCTATTGTCCCCATATTGCTATTAGTGTGCCCCATAGAAGCCCACTATTGTTATTGTTGTGCCCTTATATTATTATTGTTATGTCGTCTTTGATTATATTGTCACCCCTTAGACTCCTATATATAGAAAGGAGGTTTAGTCATTTGTATCATCCAAGAATTGTTCATTTGTGTAATGTAAAGGAGGTTCCCCCCTCGAAGAGGTTGATTTTGAAGTCTTTGATCTATTGTTTCTATCTTTTTCTCAGTCAGTCCATAACATTCTTTGAATAATAAAAAAGAAAACCTAAAAACTAAGAATAAAATAAAATATATTTTTAGTCTAGGTATTAAAGAAATAAAAAAAAATAGAAAAGAATATTGACCAATATATAATATAAATTATTTAATTTAATTTAATTAATCAATATATTCATTCAAAAAATATAATAATAATAAAAAATTTAGTAAATTTATTGACCCAAAAAAAAATGAAGAAATGACAGGGACCTAATGGTCACTAATATTCCATCCATCATCCATAATTAGATTGTAAGGTTTCCTATCAATCTCAATGGCCTCCCTAAAATTCGATGAAGAAAATGATTCACCCTTGCAATGACTCGAGCCTCCTCATGCAAATGTGATGTTTTGTCTTTGCCGCATGCTCTGCCAAAGCTGAGGAACGGGTCCTCCCATGTTTTTTGTAAGTTGCGTGCTCATGGATACTTTGATTTATCGAATGGATAGTTTCAAAAATGTAGAGGGTCCTGCAAGAACATGGAATTTCGTAAAAACGTTTCATGTTCTTGACCAGGTCTTTAACAGACCTTAAGGAGCTTCGAATGGTGTTAAGGGGCCTAAAGGTAGAGGGAATCTTATGCTTCCTCAAGATCCTAGAAATCGTATCAATCTTCCTTTTGATGAAAGGAAGATGGACACCCGAAATTTGATCATTGGATTCTTTCTTGATTGAAAAACCTTTGCTAGCCCTGAGGAAATATTTGAACCATTGGTGCTAACTATATCCATTAATATTGAACACATTAAGAATATGGCCTTTCTCATTGTAAAGGTGGTTTTCGTTAGAAACTCTTATTGCACTAGTAGTTAAGGTGTTGAGAACACTCAGATTTTGAGCAGGGAAATGATGAGACTTAGCATGAAGATACTGCTATGCATGAGTTTTCTTCTAAAATACCTGGTGGGAAAAATAACCATCATCACTCATTGAAATGAGGACATCAAGCAAAGGTAGACAACCAACAACCTCACATTCCATGGTAAACTTTATGGAACTAGGCTGATTGTTTAGGTGTTGAAAAAAGAGATCCAACTTTTCCCAACCATGAGGCCAGATTATGTAGGTGTCATCCGCACATATTTCCCAGCACTTCAGTCTGAAAGGAGAAGTGGACAAAGCCCTAGATTCAAAATCTTCCATGAAAAAATTAGCCACTATAGGAGAGATGGTTGAACCCATGTCAACACCATATGTTTGTTCATAAAATTCTCCTTCAAAGCTAAAGAAAGTGGAAGTAAGACAGATTTCAACCAATTTAGCAGTATATGGAGCTGTGATCTGTTTAATTATTTCAATGGCCTCATTTATAGGGTTATTAGCTTAAAGGGAGACCACATAAAAACTAACAAGAATATCACCAAGATTCAACTTAATATCCTTTAACTCATTGATAAAAGATTAGGAATCTTTAACAAAGGACACATGACCAAAGGAATCTTTAACAATGGACAAAGGAATATTATTGTCTTACGATTCATGAATGTGTTTGAAATGTCTTTATATTAATAATTTTATTTAGAAATAAAATGTATTTTTCATTGCTTTCTAGTTTAGTATCAAAGATATATTGTGATTTCATATGGTGTAAACATTTTGATTTGGTCAAAATAAATAAAAATAAAAATAACACTATGTTAAAATAAAAATTATGCGTTATTATTTTTTGTATCAATTTTGGTTTAGTAGTTAAGGTAAAGTTTAAAATAAAAATTAAACCTATGTTAAAATAAAAATTCTACATTATTATTTTTTATTATTTTTTTTGTTGGGTTGTTAAGGTAAACTTGACTTGGGAAAATTATCGATGGTTTTTGAGCTTCAAGTTTATCAGAACCCATGCTATTGCCCATGGTATTCATGTGGAATATAGCCTATTTAAAGCGGAGAATTAAATCAACCTAGATCCATCTTAACTCTAGATCTACTAAGAACATGGTGGATCCATAGTTAATATTGATATAGGCAGGTATATATAGGAGTTAAGATAATTAACACTATTCCCATTTTTATGTAATTTATATAAATCATTATAATTAAAAATAAAAGGATAATTTTATTAATATTAATAAAGGTCATTATTGAATTTAGGATTCTCTGATCCATATCATGAAAATTAAAAAAACTTTTGGCAAAAATCACATCATCATAGTGTTGTCGATACATTTTGAACCATATAGTTGTTGAAGAATCTAGGGCATGCATAATTACATTGATTCTTCGTTACATGATAACAATTTGTGAAGTGTTTATATAATTTATCTTAGATTGATGTTTACTTCATTATTATCATGTATATGTTAGCTTCATCAAATTTCTATCAAAAACAAAAGATACAAGAACACAAAGTATTTGGATTTCTGCCAAGGCCAAAAACTCTCCCTCTTGGAGAGGAAAACCCACACAAAATTATTCTTATAGATATTTCCTTGACAAATACCAAGACCATGACCCTTGACACAATCTACCACTCCCAGACCAAGACATTAATCCTCCACTTCATCTCTATTGGGATCATCATCCTTGTTGCACCTTTGAGGTCTCCATTACTGCTACCATCATTGAGAGTACTACTGTTGCACCTTAAGATCTTCACTGAACTGATCCTTTCACCATGACTGGAAATCACCATTGAGATGATCTATGTACCTTCATCGAGATCATGTTCTTCAAGAATGAGATCATGACTAATATGTATGTTATGTATTGCACGAACATCCTCTTTAGACCATCATAAAGATCATGATTATAATCGGAATCATGACTATGCTATAAGGTATGCAGAGACAGGTTGATTACTATGATCCTTTTCATAAAGACTGTGAGATAGTAATGATTATGCTAAATTATTGTGATCTTTCTTTCTTAGGACTACGTCTACACTTTCACAGAAGTTGTTGTAGCTTATGCTAGGATTATATCATTGTGACCCTTCTCCCCACATGATGTCTAGACTGTGATCGTGTTAGTGGTAGTGACCATCAAGTGATTGCATATAGAATAACTACCGAGATTGTGATAGTCACAATCATGGATGCTTCTTCCCATCATATTGAGACCACCAAGAGGGCTTCACCAAAACTGTGGCTCACTGTGCCATCCAGAGTCTTGTTTGCCTGCGGCTATGTCCAAGATTATATCTAGCCCAGAATGTATGTTAATATTGTGCCTATATATGTATCTTTTCATGTTCTATCTATTCGAGGACTTTACCTTCAGATCGAAGGTATGCCAAGAGGGTGTTAATCTAGTTTCTGCAGCTCCTTATATCCATCCAAGGAGGTAGATGAACCCTAGATCTAACTTACCAAAAATGTGAATCCTCTGCTCCTTTTACACTTGAAAATTCAGAGACAGATTTTTTAAATTTTCTTGTGTTGTTTTCACTGACCCTTCGTGTTTATATATAGTAATTTTCCCATATATGTAAGCCCACATGAGTTTGTGAACCGTCATGACTCTTTATTGGGCCAAAATGACTTTCATTTTCTTAATTAATTTGATACTAGACCCAACATGAATAGCTTCTTTTGATTTCGCTTTCAGATTCTTTGGAGGATTTTTCTTGGTCTTTGGAGGGCTTCTACACACCTTTGTGGACTTGATTACATTTACATAAACTCATGAAGAGTTTCAATACACATAACATGACTCTTTGAAACATAAATAAATCCTAAAGACATCAACAAAAATTCTTTCATTTAGTGACACTTCTTGCTCATGAAACCCATGTAGCCAGGCATACGAAAATAATTTATTACATCAATTACAAACATTGTGCCATTATGAAGACCGAACCTAGTTACACTTTCTTCAACACTCCCTCTTAACTAGGGAGGTATTGATAATGGTACTTTGTCATTCTTAATCTAATGAATTTCTCACAAGAAGAATTATATTTGCAATCCATATCTTATAGCATCATTTCAACCAACATTATTTCCATTTAGTAAGGCCTTGACTAATAGCTCTATCGCTCACTTAGATCAAAGCACAATGTTGGTGAGACCAATGACTGATAGACACACATCATCATTGTCTCTCTTACGGTCATACCCACCCGGGTGTTCTCTGAGGATGCCCTACTAGGACTATTATCATCTTGGGTTCCCATCCCTCAATAATATCGGTCCTCTTGCCCATTGTTATCTTGGATGCCCTACCACATCCTCAAAGAGTGTCAGATGCCAGATGATTACACAATCCTCCATTCTTTCTTCTAATATGATGACAAGAATTTTGTGTCTAACTCTTCCTCTTAATCAGGGATGAGTTCCAAGTTTCTATTTTTCTCAGAAACTTACTCGAGTTCCTTTGCTCATAGGAACTTCCCAGAGCTCCCTCTTACCCAGGGACTCTATCATCAATGCTTTATAGGGTTTTCTAGTTGACTAACAATCCAATACTTTGATGTGATCAATTTCTTCACATGTAGAGTTCAACCCTCCATCACTTTCCTTCGTCATGTCATTCCTTCTTTCCCGGAAAGTATCCTCCTTGGCTTTACATATAGGGCTTCCTTCATAAGCTCATCTTTCTTAACTTTTCTTCAATAGTGATTGCTCTGGATCACAAGGTAAATAGTTGTGACATCCTTCATAACTCTCCTTTCCTTGATCCTGCACACATACCCAGACTTTTCCAAGATTTAGACACCAAAAAAAAAATTACATATTACCTTTTGGTGATGTCATTCTTCTAGTGACATCTTCTTATAGGAATCAATCATCTTGCATACATGTTGACACATCTCCTAATTATATTTGTTTTTAAGGGTCCTGATCGTTTAGACTTCCATCAGAGTCTTCACATCATTCTGGGAGGTTTCCTAGTAAAGTCTACCCAACCCTCTAGATGTTGACTACCTTCATCATGGTTGCATGTTTCACAATCCCTTTCATCCTCATGTCTTTCATTCCCAGGAGCTCTCAGAGTTATTCAATGGTAATAAACTACCTCATACTACATTATAACTACATATTATGTTTATTTCATCTAGTCTAACTTATGCCTTTTTGCATCCTTTCCCTTTTTATCATGCTTGATCAATTTTACCTACAACCGTATAACATGAAATCAAATACAAATAAAATTACAAGTATACATACCTCATTTTTTTCTTCAAGCTACTTTATGCAGCTTTCTTGATTGAATGGATCTTCAATCCATTGATTAGCTTCATTATGTCATCAGTCCTTTATCTCATGATTTCCACAAATTGGAAATCCTGATGAAACTCTTGTTTCCTTCCCATACTAGGGGATCCTACATTTAGATACTCTTTAGAATTTAATATATCCCCATCTGGAAAATGTTCCTTTGACCTGGATGACTTCTTCGTTTCTATCAATGTACAATGAGATTCCCAAGAACTATATCCTTTATGATTCATATGAGCTCTTGTTTTCATGATGTCACGATGCATCTTTGTACCATGATCATATCTGCAAGGACTTCTTACAGGATCCTTTTGAGAGGAACACCATCTAATTTATAATGGAGATCCATTATTCCCTCTTTATCTGATCTCTCTTCATATACCTCCATCCTTCCGACGATATGAGTTCCATAGTACCTTTTTGTCTTGTTAACCTTCCTTTACTTATCTGCACTTATTTGAGTTCTATCAACTTGTCTTTCTCTATCTGAAATAGAGACCAAAAAACTATTTATGATGATTTGCCACTTTTCTTATTGATGATGATTGTATATTCATATTTTTCCCAGATCTCTCAATTGAGATCTCACGAAGATATTTCTTCATTCTTTGGCACCTTCTATACTTCATTTCAGGGAGTATATCCTCTACCATTTCATGTACCACTCTTGTGTCTCCTTTCTTACTTCATATAACCTTAACAGTTCTTATGACTTTAAAGGAGACGTTGATGTGCTGACTTTACCTCTTCATAAGGATTCTATCAATCTTACTGCAAGACCTTTTGATGACCTATCTAACCCATCAATCTTCTTGCAATGATGAAGTCATTAAACCAAACTTAATTATAAACTAAAAGATACTTACTTGATACGTGAAGATGAGATATTCAAGTTGATCATTGAGGTAGATGTATTGATTCTACCTCCGGATAGGATCCTTGTTGAAGCTTATCTTCAAGCCTTAAAAAATAATCAACTTGAATATCTGATCCTTGCAACATCAACTTGAGGTTGCTTGTCATGATGTATAGAGACTCATAAATAGAGTTATTAAGGTTGAGTCAATAAACACCTTCATTCTACATCGAGTTATGTCCATATGACTTATGATTGAAGTGTTGTGAGACCCATTGTAGGTGATCTGATTATGTATGCCCTTGAGCATCAAGATTTTGATAATCTGAGATGTGAAGACTATAGAAGTAATGCCATTCTGAAATGGCCTAGATCAAAATTATCGGAGTCACCAAAGTCACTGCCATGAATGTTACATCTTTTGACTATTTTCCTTCAAACCCTTTTCTATAGACTTGATGATGTAGACTTCTTCTAGGTCTTTTTCTTTGATTGAAGATCCTTAAGCTAGATTGTCTCCTTGGCCTCTAAATGCCTCTTATCTGCCCCTTTCTTTGACTGTTGAGCCAACCCTCTGATACCATGTTGAAGAATCCAAGTGGACATTGGTGGCCATATGATAAGTCCACTTGGACCCCTACCATTGTTTCTCTCAGCATTTTTAGTTTCCGTAATTGTAGCAAAACTTACTATTTTTAGCAATTTTTCGGGTCTTGAACTTCCGAAGCCATTTTGAGGCCCTAAACGACATTTTTTGCGAAAATTGGGAGCAAAATCTTCCTTGGACCAATGTTTCTCTTCCCAAATTTGTAGTTCTTGGATAGATCTCTCTAACGAGATATTGTGCACATCAAACAAAGATCATATGCCAAAGTTACGACGCTAGGAAGTTGATGTACCAATTTACCGAAATGAGGCCCACAATTTGGCGTTTCATCTTCTAGGGTTAGGTTTTTGGATGTTTAGGGTTTTCTATTGTTTCTCAACAATAAATAGGCCTTTGAGCCTCATTTTAAGACAGTTCAAAGGCATGTAGCCACCACATCTCTTCTTAGAGATAAGCTACCATCGCCCTAGCTAGTTTATTTCCATTATTGTTTGTAAGCATATTTCAGTATTTTACATTAATGAAATGAAGTATTATTTCTGCTACATATCT
>APFE031631747.1:0-20806 GCA_000404065.3 Pinus taeda
CATGCATATCCTTTGACATTTGTAGGCTATTAACATACACCTATCAAAACATACACTTTTTAAAAGAGGATGTGGTATACATAATTTTCAATTTTATTATGTGACATGCATATCATTTGACATATGTGAATGTCCTTGAGCTTATTAGTCCCTGCCATTTGGCAATGGCTTGGGATTATAGTAATCGGAAATGAGGTGGTTACTACTAGTTGAGTTGTTTATTAGGGCCGGTTAATCTGGTATAATCAAAGTTTTCAGGCATATAGTCATTTACCGTCTTATTTGGCCTCTTCCCGAGGCATGGAGGCAAAAACATTACGTTATAATTATTTATTTGTCTCTCATCATGATTAAACAAGTGCAACCAAAACAATGTTAACTTAATGCTAACATTAATTCCTAAACATTTAATGTTTGGGATAATGTTCACTGATATATCATATCATTTACTAGATGAAAATGCGCATGACGAGACTACATGAAAATGTTGGCAAGACTGCTGTGGTGAGAGTGGTGAGCGTGTAATTCCTCCTTCATGCAGCCACAACTCTAACTAGGGTTGTTGTTATGTTGAAGAACATATATGTTGTCAATAGGCACATGATCATAACTGTTCATCAACCCGGTCTCCTCCTTTTACTGAGGTTTTTGGGATTATTATGTTAAGGCGTTTGAGTCCATATATGTAACATTCCATGGTGTTTTTTGGCAAGAGGAGATTAACCCATGGCATACTACCTCATAATCTGGTAATCTAGTGTTGAGGCGTTTGAGTTCCATGTCGCATTGTGGCAGGACACTTCATGTGGAATCAATAACTTTTCTTTTCCTACATAATTATCAATTTTCATTAATTTTCATTTATCATTTTTTGCCCTGCAGAATTATGAAAAAATTTCATTTACGAGTTTGCAGAATTATTAATTATAATTTTATAATAATAAATCAAATTTACACATTTAAAAAAAATGGTTATCAATACTTACTCAACTCCGAGGCTGCATCAGCTTAGGTGTACTAAAAGTTTAGAAATCAAGATTAAAGGCTCAGATACTGATTACTCAAGCTACTATATGCTCCACCTCCCACTACTCAAGCTACTATATGCTCCACCTCCCATTACTCAAGCTACTGTATGCTCCAGCTCCCACCTCTCGCTCGTCTCATCACACCTTTGGTTTGGTTTATCAATTGTATCTTGATAGTCTACGCTTAATTTTGAAGTTACTATCATACAACCGTTTAATATCATGTTGTTGGATTGGATCTGATGGCATACCTTTCATTCTGTTGAGTACTGGTCCTAATTCATCGAACATTCTACTATTGGGTCTCATAGCTCTGGCAAATCCATAGATGAAAAATGTGAGGGAGTGTGTGGATGATTCACCAACTCCATTAGCTTAGTTCCCCTCCACCTGCCTTTCAATTGGAGTGTTATTCAACATGGTCTGAGGGCATTTCTTTTGATTTATTCACTACTTCCAGACTCTGATTATGATTCTGATTAACAGCGATGTCAGAACTTAATATGAAAATCTTTTCCTTTGTCCAAAAGACATCCATATGCAGGTAGAATGTGAATGCTTCCTTTGTTGATGAACAATCATGCCCCCTCCTTCTCATGGAGGAACAACTTCATCACATTAATTCTTTTGCTAATCATCCTCCAAGCCTTGTTCCATTCTTCGACATCATCTATCTGTTCAATAACCTTGATCTTTTCTGGATAAAATGAATTCTATCGACCCACCCTACCTTACCTTGGTCCCACACAAACTATTTACCATAATACCTAGATCTTACGCATCTCCCTTTCGTTACTGGGTCCAACCTTGGAGCCATAATGTATCAGAATGAGGAGGTCGTAGGGAAACTGATTTTTGCTCCTTCATTTCACTGCTGAATTATCTTAGTAGAGTGCTTCCCATTCTCCCGATTATATATGGAATGGCAGAATGGAGCTGGGTAGAGAAAGCTAGGCTACCTAAGATTTTTGTGAGATGTCTACTGCATTTAATGGAAAAACTACTCCTCAAAGACAAACTAATGGAACAACTGCTCTCTTCTCTTTTAACAAACCATATCTATACCTACTGCCTATGCTCTTGAATACAGGAAGTAGCAACTCAGTTCATGCCATGCCAGTTGTTCTAGTCGATTCTGAAAACGTTCTGAGATGCGATTGAACTACAGGGAGCTGCTAAGGCTTTTTCCTCCACCCCAACTGTTCGTTTGAAGACAACACGACATTAAGAAAATTGTGTAAGGCTGGTTGTTTCTGCGATGGCCATTCTACTTAGGATTTTGAATGAGGAATACACATATATGCTCCTGCTTTTCTATGAAGCATAGAAATGATGATGGAAACAAAGTATTTCTTTGAATTTTAACCATTGAAGGCACTGAAGGTTACATTGAATACATGTTTTCAAGTTAAAGAAATAAGTAAAGAAAGCAAAGAATCTTATAGCAACAAATCAAGATGTGGCCTCCACTCATCAAGCAGGCCAATATATTCTCATGAGCATGACATTAATACACATTCTACATCTTTGAACAAAATACATCTCTCTGACATTGATACATATTTTGTATCTAAAAAAAAATGCACCGTTCTGCATCTATAAACAAAATGCATCTCTCGATGACATGGCTGGATGGATGGAAAGTACACTAAAGGATCAATATATGAAATTACACAACTCTTTAGCTCTTCATCACATGACTTATTACATGAAATTACAGTACACTGAAGGATCAATACATGAAATTACAGTACACTCATGGATCAATATAACGGTCTTCTCCAAATACAACACTTAAACTCTTATTGACCATGATTACGTCACAATATTAAAATTCAGGTAAATGTGAACCTACATTTCATTATGAGTGGAACGCACTAAAAGGTGAAAATACCAACATTGCTACCCAAATCAGGTTTTTTTCCTTGAAACATGGTACCCAAATCCATAGGATGCAATCTGAAATCTCCAATATTAGAAGTTTGGATCTAAAATCTCTATGTGCATGCCTATTGTTTTCATTCGCCCACTCAAGGAAGGGACTAGATGTTATGCAACCTCCCTTATTAAATGTTGTATCTGCTACATTATGTCTTACAAGGTGTATATTAATAACTTATCTATTTTTACAAGGTTCTTTATGTATTTGATTCCTCTTAACAATTTAGGTTTAAAATAAATCATCATAAAAATGTATAAGTTACTAGGATACACCTTCTAGGAGACCATTTAGTGTTTATAACATTTAATGATATTATGCCACATGCAAATACTTTTCCAGTTCTAAAAGTCAATCAACTTTACCTAAATTGCTCAGAATATGCGTACTACACTTAATTAAAAATAGATAGGTTATCAATATGCACTTTGAAAAAGAATATTTAGTATATAGATGTGGCATGCATATTCCTTACCACCTGTAAAAGTTGATGAGTTGATAAAATATTTAGTATATAGATGTGACATGTATATCCTACTATATTGTAAGCTTTATATTAATAGCTTATATATTTTTACAAGGCTATAGCATACATAGTTATATGGAATATGGATTCATCACTCTAAAAAAACCTTGGGGCACTTTGATTGTGAAGTGTGCACTTGTCAAACTTCTTAATTCAATGAATCCCTACAAGATTCTAGACAAATTAGAATACCGGAAAACTTTCCCAAAAGTGGCACTTAAAGACTACTTGATTTTATAATATTATTTTTTTTTGTTATGTTTATATTACTTGTACCAAGAGTTGGAATTTTCTCTGCAACTTAGTGAGTAAATATTGTGAGGTAATGTTATGAGTAGATCTATCTTAACTCCTAATCTACCAAGCACCAAGAGGGATCAAATATTTTTTTACTCTAAAATAGATTTGCATTTTAAGATATTTGAACCCTCTTATCACTTGGTAGATCCTTAAGATGGATCTAGGTTAAATTTCTTATTAATTATAATTATAATTATAATTTTATATTTTATATTTCATATTCTAATTTATTTTTCTTTTTAGTTTTACGTAATTTTTCCAAGCCATAATTATCATTATTAATTGACATTCCTACTTCTGGTAACTGCGCGCGCCTTGCCTGAGCGTGCCCTAGCGATCGACCTCAATCAGCAGCGCGGTGGCCTGGACCTTGGCCCCCAGCCATGGCCCTCCTGGACTCTCCTCGGGAGGACCCCGATCCCCAAAAAGCCTTCTCAAATCTAGTGAAATCCCTCCCTCCTCAGTGCCCCAAACTTGCAATCTCGAAATTTGTCAAGAAACTAGATGGTCTTCAGGAAGTTTAGCTGCCTCCAACTTTTCCTCGCATGG
Source organism: Pinus taeda (assembly GCA_000404065.3). Classification (NCBI taxonomy): domain Eukaryota; kingdom Viridiplantae; phylum Streptophyta; class Pinopsida; order Pinales; family Pinaceae; genus Pinus; species Pinus taeda. The sequence goes on from APFE031631747.1 coordinate 4,343, forward strand.
CAGCGCTATCTCTTGCCGAAAAAGGTCTCATAGGACAATTTACAGGCCTTTGGCCTTCTCCAAGAACAGTACAAAGATGGTTTGAACGAAACTGGTCAGACAAGATCCAATGGAAAATATCAATTAGGTTTTGTGGAAAAGGGTACTATACTTTCCATTTCGAATCCAAAGAGGACAAGGATTTTATCTTCAAGAACGAGTCGTACTTCATGGACTCCAGGTGCCTCTATCTTAATAAATGGACCCCAGATTTTGATTCAGAGCTAGACATCCCTAGTGTTGTTCCGGTCTGGGTTCGTCTCCCTCACCTCCCTCTCCACTGTGGGGGAGATGAGTCTATTCAGGCCATAGGGAATGTTGTAGGAAAATATATAAATAGTAGCCATCCAAAGGACAACATGCAAGCTTGCAAGGATTTGTGTCGAAGTGGATCTAGGCAGAGGACTGCCTGAAGCAATAAAGCTGAAAGTGGACGACTGGAGCCATGTCCAACAACTGGATTATGAGCAGATACCATTCAAATGTAAGGTATGTCACGAATACAGACACTCTGCTAATAGATGTATTAAACTTGTTAATGCAGAGAGTGACGAGCAGGATGGTCACTGGGAAACAGTCAAAAAGAATAAATTATCTCCTCCTCCTAAGCCTACCATGGAAACTGACAACCCTGGACCCTCTGCTCTGCGACCTTCCTCTTCCTCTCCCTCTCCATCTACCCCCCTCCCGCCTGATCTTCCCCTCCCCTCCTCCTCCAACCCCTTCCTTGTCCTCTCCACTATCGATTCTGCCCCTGAAAATCCCTCCTCAGAGCCTCCTGACCACCACCCACCCCAAATCATCTCATCACATACTCCCCTCCATCAAGGATTACCAGAAGCTCTTCGAAAGAACATGGAACAACCAGCGACACCTACAAAAAACCGAGACCTGACAGAAAATCAGCTAAACAACATAGGGATGAGAATGCCCAGAAGGACATAGTCATGGGCACACAAACTCCAATAGATTCCTTCATTCTGGGGCATCAAGAGAAAGAGACAAGCTGCAAAGACCAAGAGAGGCGAGCACCTCTCTGCATGCCCAATATCTAATGATGAAAATCCTATCTTGGAATAGCAGCGGTTTAGGGCACCCCTCCAAAATAGCTGCCCTTAGAGACCTAATCCACAATGAAAAGCCAGAAATCATGTTGATACAGGAGACAAAACAAGACCAGCAGGAAATGAGAAGAATTATAGATCAGCAGAAGCAATATTTAGGATGCATCAGTGATTCAAGAGGAGCCTCTGGAGGAATTGTCACCATTTGGGACAACAGTAAATGAACTACACCTCAACAAAGCTTCACCAGAATTGGATCAAAACTACTCTTGACAGCAAAATAGTCAGCCAAACAGTAATCATATACAATGTTTATGTCCCCAACCATTACAGAGAAAAGGAAATTTGCTGGGACAATCTAAAGACAAGCATTGATGGGGAACAAAACACAAACATTATAGTAGCAGGTGACTTCAACCTGGTCTTGCATGCCAATGAAAAAAGGGGAGGAACTTTCGCTCTAGATCCCTTCAGAGGCCGACTGGAGACTATCACTCAGGAGCACGAGTTAGTTGATGTTGTACCAAAAAGTCGCAGGTATACCTGGAGTAACCGTAGGATTAGCATCAGCAACATAATGGAGAGGCTTGACAGATTCCTTGTTAACATCTCGTACCTCTCTTCCTTCTCTGTAGGATATGCCAACATCCTTAATACCTCTGCTTCTGATCACTACCCTATCACTATAACTTTGGAAACCCACTGTCCCCTCAGCCCTATCCCCTTTAAATACAGTCCCCTTTGGAATTGGATTCTAGCAGCCAGAGAAATCGTTCAGAAGACTTGGAGCCAGCATGTAGAAGTTTCGCCAGGCTTCATTTGGGAAACCAAATTAAAAATAACCAAAGAGGCATTAAAAGAATGGGCCAAAGAAAATTACCAGGAGCTAGAGGAGACAAAAAATAAAATCAAGAGTGAATTAGAAGGTGTGCAATTAAGGATCGAAGAACATGGCCTATCACAACAAAACAAGGAGCAAGAAAGTGTATTATACGCACAGCTTAGTCATATTAATAGGGAGGAAGAAACCAAGTGGCGCTTAAAATCTAGACAATTATGGCTCCAAGGAGGAGACAAAAATACAGCCTACTTTCATAAAGAGGCCACTGCTCGAAAGCTCAGGAACAATGTAAGCACAATCTTGGACAGCGAAGGAAATATGCACAGCACTCAAGAGACCATAAGGAAGGTTGCCTCCAAGCATTATAGAGATCTCTTAACTGAAACCAAAGGGGCAGAAGACTATTCTGATTTGCTCCAGCATTTACCCAAAGGAGTCACAAAGGAGATGAACAACAACCTTAGCAAGGAAATTGAAGAAGAGGAAATCAAAAGAGCAATCTGGAATCTGCACCCTGATAAGGCACCCAGGCCTGATGGATTCCCCATTTGCTTCTTCAAGGTGTTTTGGACTTTTATAAAAAAGGACCTGATCAAGATGATTCAATGGGTGCAAAGAAAAGGGAAAATAGGAGGGTTCACCAATGCCACCTTTCTTGCCCTCATACCCAAGGAAAATTGACCCTCTTCTTTCTCCAGATTCCGACCCATCCCCCTCTGCAATTCCTCCTATAAAATTCGGTCCAAAATTTTAGCTTCCAGACTTAAACCCCTCCTTCCCTCCTTGATATCTGAAAACCAAGGAGGTTTCTTGCCTAACAAGAAAATTAATGATTCCATTCTCCTTGTTCAAGAAGCCATCCATTCGACTCTATCCAGGAAGGAAAAAGGATTTTTCCTTAAGCTCGATCTGGCTAATGCCTTCGACAGAGTAAGGCACTCCCTCCTTATAATTGTCCTAAAAGAGATGGGTTTCGAGACTCCCTTCATTAATATTATCGTAGCTTGCATCTCTGGGCCTTGGATTTCCCCCCTGATCAATGGTAGGCCTGGTGAAGCATTCCAATCTTCCCAGGGTCTCAGACAAGGTTGTCCCCTCTCCCCCTACCTCTTCATCCTCATGGAAGAATCCTTCAGTAAATATTTGGAACACAATCGGAGAGTGGGTCTTATAATCGATATCAAATTTGGGAATGGAGACAAGAACATTAATCACTCACAGTTTGTTGATGATACCTTGCTAATTGGAGGAGCCTCCACCACAATAGCAAGGCGATTTAAGAAACTCCTTGACCAATTTATGGGGTATTCTGGAGGCTTGGTCAATCAGCTCAAAAGTTGTATATATGGATGGAACACTTCAAGTCAGGTTATTCATAGCATTGCAAATACTTTTGGTGTCACATGCAATCTAGAATGGACCCATTTTTCCTACCTGGGCATGCCAGTGAGTTTAGGGCCTTTGAAGGCTGGAACTTGGAACGGAATCATTGACAAGGTAAAGAGGAAAGTGCAGCAATGGGGATCACTGTGGCTCAACCCAGTAAGCCATCTCATTCTCCTCAAGTCAGGTATCACCTCCCTTCCCCTTTATCTCTTTTCTCTCTATCAAGCTCCTGCCATATTTCACCACAAACTGGAAGTTGTTCTATGCCACTTCCTTTGGCAAGGACGTAAGAACGAAAAAAGTAAGTTTAACTTAGTCAGTTGGAAACATGTCATCCAAACTCAAGATAGAGGAGGCCTTGGTATTAGATCACCAAATTTCTTAAATTTGGCCTTTGGTGCGAAAATTGTATGGAGGTTTATATCAGGACTTTCATCGTGGTGGAAGAGGGTGTTGGAGACCAAATATCTAAACTTCCCCAAGCAGCAACTCCTTGACTCCAATATTCCCAACAGAGACTCCACTAAAATATGGCGGTTATGCAAAAAATCCCTCCCTCTTATGATCCAAAATATTTCTAAAGTTCCAGGGGGGGAGTTAGCATCAACATTGGAACTAACAAAATCCTGGGACACCAACCCATAATCATGCATAAAGAGGCCATACCCATTTCAAGTTTCTTAACAATAGGGGTATCCATCATCTGGCTCAAATCTCCAGTTGGGACCCTTATTCCCACGCCTAGACTGGATGGTCCTTTGCGGAAATTCCCAGCGATTTAAAGCCTAGCCTTAGCTATCTTAAGACTCTCCTCCACAGTAAGGCCCCCATCAAGGAAAATGAGAGGGATGGATTTTGTTGGGATTCAACATGAACAAATTACACAGTCAAAGCAGGCCACCAATACCTTTGCAACAGCACCTTTCCGATGAGTTTGTGGAACCATTGGAAAATAGTTTGGAGATCAGAGGCACTTCCAAAAATAAAAAAATTTATATGGCTTCTGCTAAAAGGAAAAATCTTAACTGCAGAGAACCTAAAAAAAAGAGCCATCAACGGCCCATCCAGATGCCCCAACTGCTACAATGCCGAAGAAACAATGCATCACCTATTCGTAGAATGCCCCTTTGTTGTCGATTGTTGGAAAAGATTGTCTTCCACGGGTAATTTACATTGGGATCCTCAGAATTCCATAGTTGAGACAATCTACAAATAGAGAAAATGTTGCCCCTGGAAAGAAAAAAAAAGCAACCTGGTGAAGAGAGTATGGAACACTCTCCCTTATACCTTGTTATGGCAGATCTGGCTAGCAAGAAATCGGAAAATATTCCAAGACAAGAGCTCAATTACAAGAATTATCTGCAGCAAGGCCAAAACTCTCGCACTGGAAACTATTTCAATCAAAACCACGGGAAAGATAGATGCAACAAAATATAATGTGGAAGAGCGAGATTTCATAAGTTACATACTGGAAAAAAATCACAATGTACAGAAAGGTAGCATGACGGATGAACAGAGCAGGGTAGAAACCAGTTCCTAGAAAGTTAGGTTAAAAGAAGAGGAGTTCGCCAACTGGATACAAAGTTGCAATTGCTTCTATCTTTTTTTCGATGGAGCATCTAAATCAAATCCTGGTACAGCCGGAGCAGGGGAATTGATCATCAACGCCAATGGGGAACACATCCTCCAATATGAGTGGGGTCTAGGGAAGCTCTCGAATAATAGAGCTGAAGCGCTAGCCCTGTTTCAAGGCCTAACTCAGCTAGGCAAACTGGGGATAAAATTGGCAAAGATATTTGGGGATTCCTCTGTTGTCATCCGCCTCATGGTTCACTAGCAGGACTCACCCAACACTCTCCTTCAGCAAATCAATAGGTGCAACCAAATACTGCATCAGGTAATGGACGATATGCAATACTACCATATCCTTCGTAATCTCAATAAGCAGGCCGATGGATGTGCCAACAGAGCATGTGAAAGGTCAGTTGGCAGCCTGAGCTGCAATTTCGAGGAGACCCATCACCCCTTGCCATGAACAATTACAATCTACTCAGCACTAAACCAAATAGCACTGACAGAAAGGATTGGAATCAGACTCCACAGGCTCTCAATAAGATAGCAATCTGCAGTATGATATGGCAAAGATTCGATTAGCATACAACACTCATCAATCTCATCAATCCCAACAGCCCCGCCGGCATCTGTCCCCTTAGACCTGCTTCACTAATTCTCCAGGACGATTCTCTGGTCTGCCCTCGCCTCTCTCAAGATCTCCTCACCTGTCCCGTGACTGGTTTCCCTTTTTCCCGCCTCTCTCCTCTTCAGTCTCCCCTTATATCTCCCCTCCCTCCTTCAATCACCAATGCATTATGTTCTTTTCTCCATCACCCGCTCTCCTGCCATTGTTTCCAAGTGGATTTGAGCCCTCAGGAATCTCTCTGTGCGCTGTGCTGCACATTAATCCTTCGCTCCTACCTCTGGGAAAGCCTCTGCCTCCCGTGCTACGGACTGAATCTTTGGGAAGCCATCCTTTGCAAAGCTCATCATTCAGATCCTCACTCCTCCGTCTCCAGGCGGGTTCAGGCCTTCAAGAATCCATCTATGCGCTGTGCCACTCTCAGTCTCTCTGTCGTTTTGGCTTCCGGAAACTCTGCCTCCTGCATTGTGAACTGTATTATTGTGCATCCAATCCTTGTGCGCATTTGTCCCTTATTCCTCCCTTCCACAGCAGCAACTATGGCCTACAATGAAGATTGTCTGTATTGTGCTGACCTGCAAGTTGAGTTAGAAGAAGTCAGGGCTCAACAGCGTATTTTAGAGAACCAACAGGGGATTTTGGAAACAAGAATTGAAGACCAGAATCGCATCATTAATGACAAATACCGAGCAGAAATTAACCTCTTTCTGCACAAGGTCGCTTCACTGCATGAACAGTTCAGCCATTTGTGAAACAGGTGCAGTCATGTGGAAGAGTCGATTTTGATCCTGCAATATATGATGGACAAACGCAACAATGCAGCCCCAAGCTCCTCAAGTGCCAAGCAAGCCGAAGTGGATGAAAAACCGGAAGTATCTACTGCAAGGCAAATTAGTCATATAGAAATAGATTAAAAATGCTCTGCAAATGTCAATTTTGGTTGTTCCAATATGTAAGAATCTACAGTAGTTCAAGTATCTTTAGAAGTAGAACTAGTAGGAGAAGGATCAAGGAGCGATGTCTATTTTGTAACTCCTTTGACCCAGGCTGCTATCAGCACTTAATGTATCTCAGGAGCTCTGACTCCCCTCTTTTTTTCAGCTATTAATACAGCAACCAACTTTGTTACAAAAAAAAAATTATCATTATTAATTATTTTATTTTATTTTTATCAATATTTCAATTTTATTTTGAGTGAGTCAAATGTTTACAACACATTACAACATCTCTACATACTACACTCAGAGTGGCAATTCCTTTTAACCTTTTATTAGTGTTTTAATAGAGCCCACATGTAAATGTTTACACACATTTACATCACTAAAACATATTCCCCATACCTTTTTTCTTTTATATTTAATTTAAAAAATGTTATAAAATAAAATATTTTGGAAAGTGCGATGTTTTGAAAAGTTTTCCATTTTATTTTCTGGTCTAATTTGTCTAGAATCTGTGATGAATTCATTGAAATCACAAGTTTGGCTAGTGAAATCCATGTTATCAAGTGCCCCGAGGTTTTTTAAGAGTGTGGAATCCCGGTTTTTAAGGGCGTTGAATCCATATAACACAAATCAAGATTTCACCACAATTTTTTTCATGAGATCTAACAAGAAATTTGCTAGAAATTCCAAAATATCACACTTAAATACAACACTTTTTTAGATATGTAGAAGTTAAAGTGAGGTATTAAATGCTTTCTTTACTTTCTGTTAAATTTTTAAAATTTATTTTTTTCTTTAAATCTTTTTCATTTTTATATAATTTATATAATAGCAATGATATTAAATACTTTGGTAAAATTATAAGTGATTTGAATTTTAATTTTTAGTTTTTATATAAGATTACTCTATTTAATATTGGATAATGATGCATTTTTGGATGGTTATCATTTCTTTTATAATATTATAGTGAATTTATTAATTTTTATAATTAGTAAGAAATGTGAAATTGTATTTTTATTTCTAGATCTATATGGTTTCAATGAGAACTACACCGCATATAAAATGGATATCCTTTTCCAACTCTAAAAGTTGATGAGATTTTTTAGATTAACAAGACAAGGTTGACTACAACATCATAAGAATAGATACATTATTAACCTCATAAGAATAGATACATTATTAGTATACATTTTGCAAAAGAGCATTTAGCAGATACAACATTCAATGCTATCATGGGAGATGCATATCATCTACAAGCTGTAAAAATCAGTGAGCTTTACCTAGATTGCGGAGACTATGGGAAACACAAGCTACTAAAAATAGATAGACTATTAACATACACCTTTCAAAATAGCATGTGGTATACATAACTTTCAATGCTATTATGTGACACATTCTTTGACAATTTGTGAAAGTCGTTGAGCTTATTAAATGTTGTATCTGCTACATTTTGTCTTACAAGGTGTATATTAATAGCTTATTTATTTTTACAAGGTTGTATCTCTATAGTCACAACATAGTTTGCATGATGTTAGATTTTGCATTTTTCATAATAATATATTATTATTTTTATTACTTGTACAAGAGTAGGAAGGCTCTTTACAACTTAGAGTGAGTAGGTATTGTGAGGTAATTTTATGTTGATTTACATGTTTAAAAATTAAATATATGATAATTTAAAAAAAAAAAAAAAAAAAAAAAAAAAAAAAAAAAACGAATCTAAAAAATGTTTACATGTAATCTCTAACATCATGCAAATATCTCTTATAATCGACGGTAGAGTGTCTCTCCGTACAAAAATCAAAATTTGTATAAAATGTTGCCGCATAATTTATATTATATGATATCTCTAAAAAAAAACTAAATATATGATAACCTTTAGAAAATTTAAGTTCACATAAATGCATTTTGAACTTGAATTGATTCTATAATAATAAAGGTTCAATTTCCTAATGTGTATATTTTGGTGGCTTAATATGAAATAATTACACAATAATTAAATAATATTTTTATATCTTTATAATTTTGATCCGTATTTACAAGTTATATAAGTTATATTGAGTTTAATTTCGATATTCTATATAGCTTATCTATTTGGATAATGTTTTGTTTTTGGATAACTATCATGTTGTCATAATATTAAAGTGAAGTTATTAAAGTTTATTAATTTTTATAATTAGTAAGAAATGTGAAAATAAATAACTTAGATGTTTAATTTAAATACCTCTATCTTTTCAATGGGGACTGCAACTTCATAAAATAGATGGTTACTAATATATGCTTTACCATAGAATATTTAGCATGCAAAGCATTCAATGTTCTAATATGAAATGGATATCCTTTGTCAACGCAAGTTGATCAAATTTTCTTAGATTAAGGAGACTATGGTGACTATAAATCAATAATAACATATAGGCATCAACAAAACTCAACGCTCTCCTGGGAAATGCATATCTCCTGCCAACTAGAAAAGTTAATGAGCTTTACCTAGATTGTGAATACTACAGCTACTACAACAAAATAGATAGGCATAACATCCCTAAGCAAGAAAAAATTTAAATTATTACTATTATTTTTTTGTTTCTTTCTTTGTGTGAACAAAAGCCTCCAAGTTAATGTGACACTTACCACCCTAGGTTTTACATTGCAATGTTAGTTATTAAATTGAGTTATTATGTGGATGACTCCAAGGTTATGCTTATTCTTGAATATACATACTTATAAGACAATAATCATATAGTTTCTTTCGTAAATAATTTTGAATAATCTTTCGTGTTCATCTTAATCATGACCTTGGTATTATGAGAAAATTTTAGGAACTTTCACAACAGATGTAATCACCTGCCATCTAGCAATTTGATGCTCTTAGGAATGGTGAGTTTTGATCTACAATTCATAACATTTAGGGTTCCATTGGATGCTTTCATGTGGAGGAGGTGGTTACATGGTAACCACCCTCTCTCTCTGTTATAGACATATTTGGGCACATCAACCCCAAACTTATATGTCGATAAACTAGGGATCATCAACCCCTAAAAGAGTTGTTTCATACCCTAAAAGAACATAGTCATCTAATTACATCATTTTCCAAAAGTTCCACCTGAGAAACCATCCAGAAATGGTCTAAACTGAACCATACTAACTACTACACTGGCCATGTGCGATGCATACTGAGTGGTACACTACCGAGGTGTGATGCATACTGATTAGGCCTTCTATAGGGTGTGATGGGCAAGGATGGAAAAATGTCTGAGATAGTTTACTAGGTGGTTACTCATGGAATCTTCTAGAAAAATCTCCTATGACACTTGCCTCTCTGAATTCGCCCAGGGATGAGTAAGAGATCCAAGAAATATCCAAGTGGAACCATTTGTAACAAGTGGAATGACACTAATCAAAACCCCAGAGATGACTCACCCCCTTGTACACATCTATAAATGGATCCCTCATCTAAGAGATCCAGAGGCTGGAATATTGTGAATTACAAGGAAGTGCTGATAGTTTGTATTTGAGGAAAAGAGCATTGTATTGTTGGTGTGATATTGCTATTTCATGAGGTGAATAGGGATTGAAGCTGGGAGGATGATGCTGGATCAAAAAACTAGGTTGTAATTCTCCCTTCTATTTAATAAAGCTCTTCAAGTTTTCTTCCATATGATTGTGCAATTGTGAATGTTATCATTTGTTAATGTTGTCATTTGTTCATTATATATTTGACTCTGTAATGTTTATGTTGTAATAGATCAAGATGCTTTGACGGTTCTTTGTTGTTGTGTTTCTGTAGGTACTCTCCAAGCGGGTTAAGTACGTGGAGGAGTTACAAGATCTATCAAGGGGGAGAGAGATCAAGCAAGGGATTAAGCGAAAGTTCCAGGTTAGTTCCATTGTCTTTCTCTTATCTGTTACACATAGAAGAAATCGTTGAGTTGCTTTAAACTGTTGTTTCTATGGCAGCTGCCAAACCTAGATGGCTAGTCCATCGACAAGACACTAGTTTTCCCCGAAACAAATTGGCAACTCCATTAGGGACCGAATAGATGTTTGTTTGTTGTTATTGTTTGTTTTATAAACTATAGACAGAGCCTAAAGTCAGCCAAGTAGCCTTCGAACTAATCTTGCTCTGCAATTGCATAGTAGATGAATGTTGCTTCAGTCAATCTCTAGTTTAGTTTATGAATTAAACATTTGACTTACAAGCATTCTAGATGCCCTTTTGGTAGCTCAGTAACCTCCCAAGATCTCCCTCTACACTTTGTTCTTTACTTTTCATCATAGCTTAGCCTAACTCATTGAAAACAGCTACACATCTGAGCCAGAACCCATTTCAGTTGCGCTCCCTAGACCATCGCACTATCTGTCAGTGTAACCTGGTATGCATCGCACCTCCCAAGTGTAGTAAGTGCGATGCATCCCTGTTTCTGTGAAGCCCGGGTGCGATGACTGACTAAACCCTTTTCCATTCTAGAAATTGGGGGTTTTTGACCTTGTTTTCAGTTTTGTTTAGTTGTTTTTTGTTGCTTATGAACAGTGCCTCATTACTGAAGCCTACTTGCATCACATAGATCAGCCTCCTTTAGATTAGGATTAGTGAATTTTTTTATGTATTTTTTCATCATTTACAATCCTTTATTGAAACATTTCTTAAATCGATATATCGCTTTGATACAAAAAGTTTCATAATTATCGATTTGTGTCGACAAGAGAAGTGTCGTGGATTCTTCCTTCCCTAGATAGTCGATTGTACTTTTCGTCATGTATTTGGTTTGATTTGTTTAAATTCGAAGTGTCAAAAGCATTTTTATTCAAAATTGAAGTGTCGTTTAGTCTTCCTTTCTCTTTTGAAAAAGAAATTGTCAAAAATGTCACTCTGATTAAAATATTTCAGATCTTTGCTACATTTAGTTTTCCTTTTTGGAATTTTTCACATTAAGGGGAACAAAAAAAAATACATGCATTTGCATTTATCATTTTGTAGTTTGTGTGAAAAAAATGATTTAGGAGAATGCACTAGTGTGTGCTCTTTGCTCTTTGTTTGAAAGAATTGTAATCTTCTTTCCCTAGTAGCTAGGATTTTCATTGCTCAAAATAAACAAAGATTGTTTATCATTGTAGATTGCATTTTAGGAATTTCAAAATCAACATCACGCAGTGAACCATTGAAAGGAAAAATTTAAACAATATCAACTCTAACACAAATTTCAATGAACCTAACAATGCTTTGGAACTTAATGCAACACATCTAGAGGTCTAGGCTAGAGATGTGTTCTAGTGTCATTAAAACTAGTAACTATCGTTTTCATTGAAGGTTGGGAATTCCTCCTCCTTGATACGAGAAGTGCTAGCACGGACTTGTGCTCCCCGTACCATTATGTATATATTGGGAGACCACAATAGGCTTATATCCTTTATCCATAGGAAGCCGATTTTGCCGCCTTATTGATCGCAATGCAATGAACACAGCATTCAGGAAGATTGACTGTCGTACATAAGTCCTTGGTAATTTCTCTTTAATTTATCACCAAGGTGTATATTGTAGTTTTATGATTGGTATGGTAATCCCTCTGTCTATATTATCCACAGTAGCCACTTTCGTTCCTTTTCGACTCTTTAAAAGAAAAGGTCCATCTGAGCACTTGTCACTTCAGGCTCATTAAAAATCGAAGGAGACTAAAGTCATCTTTAGCTTTTTTTCGACTCTTAAAAACTGAAAAAGCGAAGTTGTGTCAAAGCATCATTAAAATTAATTGAAATCAGAATAACATCCATGTTCCTTAGTTGATCTTAGGTTGAGACATATGGCGTCGAATCCAGAGTCCACTGATTAAGGAATCCCTTTAGAGAGGAATCCTAGTCCTTTTTCCTCTTGGGGAAATATCGGTGCTCCTTATATGGCTACATTGTCCCTTCCATAATTACCATTGGCCTACCAATATGGCTGTTTTCAACCTCTATGGTTCAAAATGCCGTGATTCCTCCACAATCGAATCAAGCTCCAGTTGATACTAAAGTTTACCCTTCGCCTTCTTCTTCGTTTGTTTCTCCCTCCCCTTCTTCCTCTTCGCTCGGTGAAAGTAGTGATGCTAGTAACTAGTAACCAGGTGATTGAGAAGAAGAAGAAAGGGAAGGAGAAGAACAAGAAGCCAAATCAGCAAGGGGGCAACCAAGCAACCATTTCTTTGAATGCATCATCTGGTGAAAATCCGCACATTAAACTTCCCAAACCCAAATTTAAATGCATAATCTGTAGAGGAGACCATTTTCATCGAGATTGTCCTTGCTTTCCTCGGATCTTGAAAGAATGGTCCCCCCGTTCAAACCATCCAGTGTCATCAACTTCTGGAGATCATGTTGGTAACACTCCTTCGACTAGTGATAGTAAAGTTCATGGACAGAAAGGAAAGGTCAAAGTTCCATGTAGGTTATGTGAAGGTAATCATTCCCTTCACAGTTGTCCTTTTCTGGATGAAGCCAAAAGAGTGTTGGATAACCATCCTACTCCACCACAGCGACTTCCATCAGGCTACAAGAAACTCTCCCCAAGTCCTTTACTAGTTGAAAAATCAACTGACTTAAATCAACCGTCGATCAAAACCACTCTCTTTGAAAGTGAATCTTATGAGTCTATACCTGACCAAAGTCAACAGGTCGAGGTGACAGTTGACCCAATTCCACCTTCAGATAATCGTGCCCTTCCCAAAGAGAGTGAGAACGATACTATTCAAATTATCTTTGTTACTTCAGATTCGAATGAACTTGGGGGCAATCCACCTGTTCCATCTAGACAAGAGGAATACCTTCCAGTTCTTGTAACACGAGGGGTTAATTCACCCATTTATTCGGTACCCCTTCCAAGTAGTCTAGTCACTTCATTTGATTGGAATTGACTAGCGAGATCACACCTTCCTTCTTAAGTACCTTTCCGGATCATAGTACAAGTGTGTAAAATGATCATGTCTAACATTATCATAGATGAAGGTGCATCAGTGAGTATCCTTTCCTCAACTGCTTGGAAAGCGGTTGGTTCGCCATCGCTTATGTCTGTTACACAAAATCTATTAGGCTTTAACAAAGGAACCAGTTGACCATTAGGGATCCTTCCTAAGTTACCAATCAATATGCGAGAAAAAACCATTCATCTAAACATGATGGTAGTCCCAAGACTGTTAGATTACAATTTACTTCTAGGGCGTCACTATGTTTACAACATGGAAGCTATTGTTTCAACACTCTTCCTAGTTATGTGTTTCCCGCATAAAGGCAAAATTGTCACCATTGACCAACTTTCATTTCCTGGTCCAAGCGTAGCTCCAATTCAATCATCATCCCTAAATGGTCCATGTACCTCAACAGTATCACTTGAACCTTCATTCCATCCACCTGATAGCCAAAAGTAATCTGGTGAATGTAACGAAGTTTAGGGGGCATGCACCTTTGTTTATTCTGGACACACCTAGTTGTAAGGATAATTCTCCCTGTAGGTTATGTGATTTTTCTGACACACCATTCACCTTTGTCTATTATGGATGAAGCCAAGGAGGTATTTTGTCTATTCTGGACGAAACTGTCTTGCCTAACCATGGTGATTTCCATCTGGTTATTAGAGACTCTTCTTTTCATCATGTTGGGGGCATGCAAACAATTTTCATCTCCATTTCATTTTCAATTTTTATTTTTACCATTTTTTAGTTTTTAGTTTTGTCTTTTCAAGCTTATATAAAAAAATAAAAAACTGCAACCAAGCATAGTTCCCCCATGGTTCAAGCTTGCCAAAAAAATGAACCCACCCTTAAGGTAAATAACCTTTGTGATTTCCATTTTATTATCCTTTTGAACCTTGGTTGTGTACCTCTCAGCACCACCATCCCTTTGGTCAATCATACACTTCCACTTGGTCGATCATACACTTCCACAAGTTTCTCACTTCCGACGACAGGTTGACATCAATGACCTTCGACCAAAATATTTTGCGTGGTGTTCGACATCAAATCATATATTCACATCACATGAATTTTACTATAGTACCTTGAGGGTCATTATCATTATCGGTGATTCCTCTTGCACCTGTTAATAGCTCACATTATTGGTTGGTAATCAGGAGATGTCTTTCCATGTTTGACTTCAAAACATCTCTTCACATGGATTGAGTTGTACTTTGGGAAAAGATTGAACAAGTTTGAAGACCACAGATCTAGTTTCTTCCATCCGGGTTGCAATATATTCAAGGATATAAAAACAGCAAATGTACAAAGGCACTGCATAGATGGTCATCCGAACCACAGATGATGACTCTACATCTAAAGAATCACCAGTCTGCATCTACAGACGACTATCTGATCTATGTACATGAAAGGAATTTATAAATCTGAGCATGGGAATGCCTACCTCGGCTTGATCTTGAAAATTATATTATGATGATGTATTGTATTGTAACTTATGCAGGTCACCTTCCAGTTCAAAACCTCGGATCCTCATGATAAAGCATTTCACCCGACATCAAGATTTATGACTTCATGCTTTAGGGGGAAACTATTATAAACATATTTGGGCACATCAACCCCAAACTTATATGTCGATAAACTATGGATCATCAACCCCTAAAAGAATTTTTTTATACCCTAAAAGAACATAGTCATCTGATTACATCATTCCCCAAAAGTTCCACCTAAGAAGCCATCCAGAAATGGCCTAAACTGAACCATATTGACTACTACACTGGCCAGGTGTGATGCATACTGAGTGGTACACTACCTAGGTGTGATGCATACTAATTAGGCCTTCTATAGGGTGCAATGGGTGACGATGGAAAAATGTCTAGGACAGTTTACTAAGTGGTTACTCATGGAATCTTCTAGAAACTTCTCCTATGACTGTCATGTGGAAAGAGTTAATCTTGCGGACAAAACCAACCTCCCTAGAAGCCTAAGACTTTCTAGTGACAAACAAGACAATTAAGAGCAATCCTTCTCTAAACATGCATTTACCATACAAGAAATCAAGTGTTTAGATCCTACCTGTAGTCCAACGCTATTGTAGTAGTCCAGCCTCATTGATCTGGATGAGCTCCTCCTTCACTTCAAAACCTGCATTCACTAACAATCAAACGATTAAATAGCACCTGAATATCTCATAAAATAAAACATATTCAACATACAGACCAAGGAGTATATGAAACAACTCATTAATAACAAATTGTTGAGAAGAATGGACTTATTTGTATTAATAGGAAACAAAAGAAACCATTACAACCTGAGCCTTGGTGTTGTGCAAGTTCCTCCCAGGGTCCAGCAAGAGTTTTCCTTTACTTTGATAAGCTCACCCACTTCCAAATGAAACAAGAAAGGATGGGAATCTCTCCTCACAAGCTTCTACAAGGAAGTCCTAATTCCAGCAGCATCTACCCTTTGGAATGTTCAGCTTTCAACCTCCCCTCCTCTGGCCCAATGCCTGTATTTATAATGCTCTAGAGGAAGTCAATCAGGTCCATCATCAATGGGATAAGCCCCTTTTTGGATGGGGTAGCTCCTCTCTTGATGGGATAAGTTCCTCTTTCATAGGGATACATGAACCATCTGGAGGCGCTCAATACACGTCAAACAAGCTTCTAGAATGCTCTAGAAATGACCACAAGTAACTTTCTTAAGATGAAACTCGTGCCTTTTGACCTTTACAGGAGTACGCACCCACCCCTTTACATACAAAGCGTGCAAGGACGCAAGTATTGTGAACTTGGGATGCATACACGCAGGTAAGGTAGAGAGAAACTGCGTACCCAGAGATAAACATGTTTTTTAAAGACTTTCTCTCTTTCTTAAGTTTGACATGGAGAGCAGAGGTATAAGGCTTGCCAAGGAGGATAGTATGACTGTTGATGGGGCCATACTAACTGCAAATAGTCATGGTGACAAATTTTAGTGTAACAGATTGCCCCCTAAAGTGCGAAGCCTGTAATAGATTAGGGTTTTATATCATCTAGGAAGGGTGAAGTACTTTATCATT
>APFE031631747.1:30731-42209 GCA_000404065.3 Pinus taeda
CAGCAAACAGAGCTGTGAAATTCCATTAAATTCTCTGCCAAAAACTGTACAATGAAAGCTCTGTTCCAGCACTCAGCACTCAGAAAAAATCTCTCCCCCCCTCTCCTTTTCAAATGATTTTTTTTTTTATACATTAAAAGAAATATGTAAAGGAAAAAATGAATCGGTCTCCCAAATTCAGCGCGCTGTTTGAACTGCCATTTTCAATAATAGAAAAAATCCTCTGATGGCTTGACATATGGAGCGCTGGCCCTTTTGAATCGGGACTGAGGATAGAAGTAGGCGCATTGACCCGTCTTCTATTGTGACATATGTCTTTAAAACACGATGATACAGTTGAGCTTGGGGGCAAAAACAATTCACGTATTAAAAATACGATCTAAAAATAAATGGGAAAATTCTGTTTTGAGTAAAGTATTTATTTAGCCAAATCATGATGTTGAATGCCTCTTCAACGTCTTCTTCCTCAAGAGAATCCAGATGATGAGCACTACCATGTCACTGTAATGCTATTAATGGTCTCGGTCCAGATTTTCTGCCTTAAATATTGCAACCACTGCCACGTTCATGTATCTATAATTCATATGCAAACGGTTGATCTTCCCTTTGGCGATATTGAATTTCGATATGCATAATAATAACACCAATTTCTTCAAAGGCCTTACAAATTGCTGCAAGAGAGACAACATATTGCAGAAGGGGTAAAATGCGACCATTATCCATCTGTAAGGTAAAAGAGAAAATAAGACAGCCTCGCGGAGATTCCCATGTATTGTTTGCACGACTTTTCCCTTGTAATCTAAACCATATACAAGCCTCGCAAACATGTTTCACACACTCTTTCTTCTCTTGAATAAAAAGCATACCGACTACCATTTCCAACCTTCTAAAAGATAAAAGATGTTGAAAGCTCGAATGACCATACTTTCGATGCCAAAGTAAATTGACATCAGTGTATCCATTGTGCTGCAATTTTTGTGAACCTATCACGACCACATCCTGCAAATTCATCACTGCCGCATCTTGAAACCTGTAGTTCTCCACTCCTGAAGCAACAATTTATTCGCTCCTCTTGTCCTTCACAAAACACTCGTTCATTGTGCGCAAGCCGGTGATAGTTCGATCTGATATTTGGATTGAATTGATTACAGTTACGCTGCGAATGCACGATCCAATACCACATGCCATGAATCATGCCCAAACTGGAGGCGGTCACAACGATCATATGGGAGACAACCTAGCTTAGATTCTCCTTGCCAATCAAGTCGAGCGTCTTGATCACGGGTGCCTCCATTCAAATTTACATGGGCAAATACACTAGCCTTGGAATCATGATTGTCAAAACTGTCACAACCATCGCATATGTTTGCTTGCTTTTCTTTGTTCCACACTCTCCAGAATAGCCGTAACAAGTGCTGAGAACATTACTCTGTTTTTTCCTCTCTATCTGATGCAAAGTCTTCCATCTTAATAGGTACTGATGTGGAAATTTTTGCATAGGCGGGAAGCAAACACCAGTCACCAAGTTGCCAATTAGCATGAGTGAGACAAAAGTGTCAATTTTTTAAGGTCTTGTTGCTCTGCAGGTGTAGTTGGTGATTAGGAACCACCGTCTGGACCAGCTGCAGCAATCCAGGTTACAACTAGAGATTTGATTTCCACATTACTTATTGTACCTTCTATACGCCCTGCTTTGTGTGTTCCTTGCAACCATTGAGCATCCCCGAAAACTGCAGATGTAATGCCACGGACACGCTGACCTAGATAATAAGGATAGTCCTCATCTTCTATTAGATTATGACATATAGGGATTAGACCTCTGGGATCAGCCCTCTTTATCTTGCACTTTGCGTCGTCATCAAATTGGACTGTTACATTTTGGACCACATCTTCAACCCTTCCCAACCATGGCCCATATATAACATGATCTCCAACTGCAAAGGGGAATAATCTTACCAGATGCTCTGTTATCGAACTGAAACAAATAACGTTAGCATCAACTGTCGTCTAGTAAATCTATAAAAGGTAAGCATGCATCAAGGACAATTTTCTATGCATCGCCATGTTGTTTCACTTCATCTGTTTCAACTACTATTTCTACCATAATTTCAGCCTTATCCTTTTTGCTGCACGTCAGATTTGGAACCCAAGAAGCCGACCCAACAACATTACATGAAATGTTTACAGTTTCAATTCGGTCATCACTTTTGCTGTTGTTTCCAACAAACTCGGATATATTATGTTGACCATGGTATCTAAGATCTCATCTTGATAGGATGAAGAACCACCAGAAACAATACTTTCGTTATTTCTCAGAGCAAAGTGTAATCAAGGCGCTTCAAAACAAAGGCCTTTGCAGCACTGTGAGAAGTTGAACTGGATTTAATGGAGGCCTCCAAGAGAAGATAACAACAAGAAGGGCAGCATAATATACAGAAATAAATTGCCAGACTTTGGTTGCTGATAATGTTTCAAATTGTGCTTGGGCAGGGCTAGGAGCTTTGAAGTTTGCTGCTGCCTTTTGAAGAGCTAGAGAATAAATTACACAAATTTAAACAACACATTAATGATTTCTTCTTCAAAACAGGGTTTTGAAGAAGAATCAATCTCTGACATGAGACAGAGTCTAACAGCACCAACCACAACTGAATCAATCAATCACTTTGACAACCCTTCAATTTGATCTTTCAAAATGATTTAACTAGAATATAGTAACCAGAACCCAAGCCAGAACCCAGAACCCTGCAACAACAAATAGAAGCAGCTAAAACATATTTTTATAAGGTATATGCTACTTCCATTTTTCAAACCTGTGTGCATACACGCTTTTCTCAAGGTGAACCTACGTACAGTTTGCAAATCAAATTTAAGATGTATATGCTATTTTGATATGCATAACCAACATGTATATGTGCCTTTTCTAAAGTGAACCTGCGTACAAATATGTAAATGATGATTTAAACATTACAACAATTCTAGACTTCAGTTATACCCAAATCATCATATTTACAAACTACAACATGCACCAATTATTTTGATAAATGATCAAACCACATAAAGATACTTCACTTCAAGCCTTAAGATCTTGACCCAGCATTAGATCTTATCCTTCATCAAGCACTAAGGTTCATCCTTAGTTCAGATCCAACGATGCACCATAACCCAATAACCTGTATACTAGACCTTGTTCTTCATCAGATATTCAATGCTTGAGTGTCTTTGTCTAATAATCTTCTCCTCCTTTTATAGTCTTAGGCCTTACTCAGTACCATGGACCAAAACCCCTTAGGACCAATACCTTAGAACAAATACCTCAAACCATATATTTGACAAATACCATGGATCAAAATACCATGGACCAAAATACCATGGACCAAATACCTTGGACCAAAACTTAGTTTTCTAAGATAAATGTGCCTTTCATTCTGTGAAAGTGTGTGTGTACATATATGCTCCTTTTGGTTTGTTAACCCATGTGTATATGCTACGTTGTCAAGGTGAACCTATCTATACCTCTCTTTCCTCTTTCTGTGAAGTCTTATCTGTAACTCTATGTTGTTAACTTACTGAAATGTTATTTTTCGTCTAAGTGAGTTGCCATCAAGGACAACACCTATGTCATAATGCCAACAATATCCCCCTTTAGACTTGATGGCAACCCCAAGTAACTCTCCCCCTTTGTCATCAAGGGCAAAGGGTTATGCTCCCCCTGAGTACATGGTGAATTTTCTGATATGTTGAAGTGTGATGACTGAGCTCCATGATTCAGTCCATGCTCCCCGTGAATAGAAGCAAGGTATGCAAAAAGATGTTCTAAAAGAAGAACATGACTCTATACATATGTCATAAATGACCTTCCTATCACCAATGACTCATACATACATCCATCTCCCAACCATGTGGGGATATACCAAGTTTGACTCATCCAACCAACCAAGTGGGGATATACCAATTGTTTATACATGTCAAAACAAGAACATCACGTCATCCATCCCATGAATAGTGGGGTAACAAAATAGGTCTTTCCATGACCTTTACATTAAAAAATATACATGACATATATAACAGAGACCAAATATCTGAAACAAGACCATGATAGTCATCAACAACTGTCATCAGCATCATCCGGCAATCAGCATCTAGCCCAGCAACCATGTTCTCCCCCTGAACAATTGTGTGTATCTGTACCAAGATCTTCTAAGAAAATTCCAACAATGCATTATTAGAAGTATATGCTCCCCTTGAACCTATGCCAAATGATCAATGTCAGATCTGATCATTTCATATAGTAGAAGAGTTATCAAGGCATCATCGTCAATCAGATATACATCAAGTTATCAACAAATTATAAGAGCCAACATATTTCCACGTCATCCACAGACTGTAACCATCATCAAGCAGAGAAAATAATTTACTTAACCATATTAGACCCCTTTCATCCTGAGTCTGGACCACTACTTTTCCTCAAACCAACATAACGCGATTGTATCCACAGAAACCAGCATATGCACATGACTACGCTTCATGAAACTCGCGTATAACCACGTTTGTCTAAAATAGATAAGTTTTAATAGCAGGATGATGCATCAACTACTCCAAATTTATGTCTGAGATATTTAGATGTCTCTCTAGGCAATGGTTTGCTGAATATATCAGCAACCTGTTCTTTGGAGGAAACATACTCCAATTTGACTTTTTGTTCAAGCACTTGTTCACATTGAAAATGATATTTGATGGGCATGTGCTTGGTCCTGGAATGCATGACTAGATTCTTTAAAATGCTTATGGCACTTGTATTATCACATAGAATGGAGATGGGTGGAGTACATGTGATCTGAATGTCTTACAATGTTTGCATCATCCAAAGGAGTTGTGTGCAGCAAGATGCAACAACCACATATTTTGTTTCAGCTGTAGATAATGCAATTGAACTTTGTTTCTTGTTGAACCAAGACACTAATATGGAACCCATATAGAATGCACCACCACTAGTGCTTTTTCTGCCATCAACGCTTCCTACCCAATCTGCATCTGTATATGCATGAAGTGTAATATCTATATCTCTATGATACCATAAACGAAAATTCTGTGTTCATATTTGAAAATCCTTTTGACTGCCTGAAGGTGTGATTCCTTTGGATTTTCTTGGAATCTTCCAAATATTCCTACCGCATGCATGATTTATGGTCAGGTACTTGTTAGATAAAGCAGATTGCCAATCATGGATTTGTAAGTTGGTTGATGTACTATTATTGATTCATCATTTGAGCTGAGACTACATCCTGTTACCATTGGGGTACATACTGGTTTAGAATATTCCATGCCATATTTTTTCAAGATCTGTTTGAGATATTTAGTTTGTGATAGAAAAATACCATCATTATTTGTTGAACTTGTAGACCAAGAAAATATGTAAGCTCACCAAGCAGGGACATTTCAAATTCTTGCTGCATTACCGAAGCAAAATTCTGACTCATGGCTTCTTCATTGCTACCAAAGATGATATTATCAACATACACAACAAGTATTAGCAATTTATTATTGTCAATCTTTGTATATAGATTGCTATCAGTTGATCCTTTTGAAAATCCTTGTTAATGGAGATATTTGTTAAGACGGTAATAC
This sequence comes from Pinus taeda, assembly GCA_000404065.3. Taxonomy (NCBI): domain Eukaryota; kingdom Viridiplantae; phylum Streptophyta; class Pinopsida; order Pinales; family Pinaceae; genus Pinus; species Pinus taeda. Next base: position 36,357 of record APFE031631747.1, read on the forward strand.
TAGGTCCTTGGAGCTTGTTTTAGACCATAGAGAGCCTTTCTGAGTCTACATACAAGTTTTACGTCATTTCCAAGAATGAATTCATCTGGTTGCTCAACATAGACTTCTTCTTCTAAGTCTCCATTAAGAAAGGCAGATTTTACATCCATTTGGTATACTTTGAATTTATGAAAACTAGAAAGAGCAAGAAACATCCTTATGGCTTCAAGTCTAGCAAGAGGTGTAAAAGTTTCTTCAAAATCTATACCTTCTTGTTGAGCATATCCTTTAAAAACAAGTCTGGCCTTGTTTCTAATAACTTCTCCATTTTCGTTCAGCTTGTTTTTGAATATCCATTTACTTCCTATGATATTTTTATCATGAGGTCTAGGAACTAATTCCCAAGTATTATTCTTTTCAATTTGCTCAAGTTCTTCATTCATGGCCTTCACCCAACATTCATCTTTGCATGCTTCATTTACATTTTGAGGTTCGGTGGAGGATAGCAATGCTAGATAGCTTGAAGCTTCTGTAATAGTTTTTCTTGTCTGCACACCTACCTCTTTCTGTCCCAAAATTTGAGTCTCTGGATGATTTTTTTGAACATACCTAGACGGAGTCTATTCTTTCACCGTTATCTCCTCTTCTGGTGCTTCATTGGTTTCTTCTTCAGAATTAGTCTGATTTGATGTGGAAGGATAATCCTCATCTTCTTCATAATCTTCGGTGTTTATTTGCTTTGGATTTTTGCATGCTTCATTAACCACAACATTAATACTTTCAATAATTTTCCCATGTATTTTATTATAACATCTATATCCTTTACTTTGGGAAGAGTAACCAAGGAGAATACCTTCATTTGCCCTGGGTTCAAACTTACCAAGTTTTTCATCAGTCTTTTTGATGTAACATTTGCTTCCAAAAAATTTGAAGTATTTACAGTAGGAGTCTTACCAAACCAAAGTTCATGTGGATTTTGAGTGTCGTTTACCTGAACATCTGCTTGGTTGAGAATAGTGACGACAACGAATGCAGCTTCACCCTAGAAGGTTGCAGGAGTTCTAGACTCATCTAGCATAGCACCAGCCATTTGTTGAACAGTTTTGTTCATACTTTCTACCTCTCCATTTTGCTAAGGAGTCCTTGTAGTGGAGAATTGCCTTTTTATTCCATGTTCTTCACAAAAGTCAAAGAATTCATCTGAGGTAAATTCCCCTCCTTGTCAGATTAGAGGCATTTGATTTTGCGATCTAATTCATTTTCAACCAAAGCTTTGAAGGCTTTGAATTTTTCAAATGCTTCATATTTATGCTTTAGAAGTCCTATCCAACACATTCTGGAAAAATCATCAATGAACAATATAAAGTATTCTTCTCCACGAGGTGACTTTTTCCTTTATGGTCCGCATAAATCAGTATGAACAAGTTCAAGAGGCTTACTAGTTGATCCTTCCTTTTCAAGGAAATGCGAGAGGGTTTGCTTGCCAAATTGACATGATTTGCATATTGTATTTTCTAGAATGTTGTTATTAGGAAGATCATGAACAACCTAGAATCTGCATGCTTTTCTTATTTTAGAGAAGCTTAGATGCCCCAATATTCTGTGCCATAGCCAATGTTCATCATTTTTGCTTAGATATCACTATTGTTGTCCTTCCTTGAGTATGTATAAGTTGTTTGGAGTTCTTATACCTTTGATCATGGTTTCTCCTGTATCAAGCTCACAAACAACACATCCATTTGATCAAAATACTACTTCATTTCCTTGATCACAAATTTGACTGACACTCAACAGGTTATGCTTTAGACCATCAACATACATAACATTCCTAGCTTTAACTTTTTCTTTTAAGAGAACAGAGCCTTTACCTTTTATGATAGCGGGAATGTCATTTCCAAATGAGACTTTCTTTTCCTTTTCTAAGGCATTATATGAATGAAGTTTTTCTTTGTCACCTGTCATGTGTTTTGAGCATCCACTGTCGATGTACCACTGATTTTCTTATCCTTCTGCATACAAGGCTATACCATATATTTTTATTTGTAGTTCTTTCTTTCTCCATATTTTGGGATTTAATGGAATTTTCTCCTTCTGAGATGTTTGCCGAAATTTACTCTTGCATTTAGATTCTTCATGACCAAAGTTGTTGCAAATAGAACATTCTATTTCATTTTCAGGAAGAGAAAAATTATTGTAGGTCCGTTTCATGATCCCTATCACATTCCTTTGATTTCATGCTTCTCTAGTCATGATGGTCTTGTAAGAAACACATTGAGCAAATTTGTGTCCAAGGTTATGACATGAAAAAATATTGGCCATTAAAGAAGTTCCCACGATTATTGAATCCACTGACCCGGTGATTGTAATTTCTATTGATATTCATTCTTGAACAAGATTGGGTATGATTTACCTGAGGTTGTTTGTAGCTTTTGTTCATCCTTGAAGTAAATTGAGCCTGATTTACCTGGTGATCTGCTTTATACCTTTGCTGACGATTGTCAAACTGTTCACTGCTCTTTGTTGCATAAAGATAGCTTTTAGTGGAGGTTGACAACTTCTGTGCTTGAGATGCTTCTATAGTATATCCAAGACCTATATTTATCAGAGAAGAATTCTACACTTTGATAATTTCATTTAAGGTTTCTGATCCCTTAGCAAATCTAAGATTGAGAGCTTTTGTTTCTCAATATCCTTTCTTAGACCATTTCACATTCTAGTTTTTCATTGTGTTTTTCTCTTTCAGCGAGTTGGAATGTCAAATTATCTATAATCATATTATTTTCTTCTAAACAAATTTTGAGTTTAGAGATTTCTTCATAAATGTCATCTTCATCTAAAGCATCCAAGAAATCATCATCTTCAAAAGCCATCATAAGTCTATAGTCATTACTATTTTTCATCTTAATCACTAATTGATAAACCATCAATATCTTCATGTATAAAGTAACACTTCTTACTTACACTTTGTTTTCTATTCCATTTTGCTGATTCCTTAACTTTATCAACCTTATCTTTATGAGGAAATTTGGCAGCATAATGACTAAACTTTCCACAAGCAAAACATTTGAAATGTAGTTTACCTCTGAATCTTCTAGAACCCTGTTGAAGGTTCTTGACAAACTTTGCTTCTTCCTCTCCTTCTGAAATATGTCCTGACTCATTGAGTCTTCTCTTCCTAAAGCTTTAAATGTGACTTCTCTCATATCTGATGGACCTCCTTTTCTCATCTCGAAAGCAGTTAAGATTCCGTGTAGCTGTGTCATAGTAATATTATGAAGATCTTGCTTTTCTTCTATGACAGATACTTTTGATTCAAACTTAGCAAACAAGGATCTTAAAGCCTTTTCAACTAAAGTAAATTCTTTTATCTCTTCACCCAAATTCTTCATGCAACTAACAATCTCATATATACATAAGAAATAACTAGATATACTTTCATCATTGTGCATTTTGAGAGTTTCATATTAAATTATGAGAGTTTACAGTTTTGCATGTTTTACTTGAGACTCTCCTTCATAGCTTACAACGATTTTGTCCCATATTTCTTTGGCGGATTTGAGCTGCATAACTTTGACAATTTTTTATTGTGACAGACTTCCCAATAATGTATTAACAGCCTTGGAATTGGTTTCATATTTCTTTTTACCTGCCGTATCTGTAGGAATTGCTGATGGAAATGTATATCCTCCTTCCACGATTTCCTAGGCATCTGTTCCAAGAGATTGAAGATAGGTTGTGGTTCTTACCTTCCAATAAATGAAGTTGCTTCCATCAAATATTGGTGGTCTGATGGATCCCTCTCTTTCTTGATTACTCATGATGATGGATCTTCCTTCAAGTGATTAAGCTTCTTCTGAAGGATCTGCTCTGATACTAATTTTTGGAAATAATACTAAGAGGGAGGGTGAATAAATATTAACAAGTAAAATTTTTTTCATTTCCATAATCAGATTCAGTTAATTCATCATATCTTGATCTTTAATCAGTGCATCAGAACCATATAAATAGTAACCAAGTACAATAAAAATAGAACAGACAATCACACATATGAACACAAGATATAAGGTGGAAACCCAATGTGGGTGAAAATGTTAGGTCCCTATAATACTAGTGATGCCCCCATAACTATTGTAGTTGTATCCCTTATTGATATTGTTGTGCCCTTATTGTCCCCATATTGTTATTATTGTTCCCCATAGAATCCCTCTATTGTTATTTTTGCGCCTTCATATTATTATTGTTAAGTCGGCTTGGTTATATTGTGGCCCCTTAGACTCCTATATATAGAAATGAGGTTTTTTCATTTGTATCATCCAAGAATTGTTCATTTATGTAATGTAAAGGAGGTTGCCCCATCAAAGAGGCTGAATTATAAGGCATTCAACTATCTTTTCTATCTTTTTGTGAGCTGGTTTCATAACATTTGGTATCAGAGCTTTGGATTTTAGGGTTTTTTTGCTCCAAATAGGTCATCATGGAATTTTCGCTATAACTTTTTCTATGCGACATTTTAGAAGCGAAACAAAAAACCCATTTGAGATGAAATTACGCTGAACCTCCGGTCCAAATTTCAAAGCTTTTCACACTATATTTGCGGAGATATTATCTGAGAAAGTTTGCCTTTTTGCAAACTCCTGAAATACATTCCAAACAGGTGACCTTGGAAAAATCGTCATAACTTTTGTTTCGAGCATCAGATTGAAATTTCATCAAAAGTTACAGAAAGAGAATGGATTGTAGTTTCCTATATATATATTTTTTCAGATACTAAGGTCAAAACAGTGATACGTAGCACTTCATACAAGTTAGCTCTTCTGGAAAGGTCTATAATCAGGTCATCTTGGGAGATTGTGCATAACTTTGCCTTGGAGAATCTAAATTCGATCAGACTGGTGGCATTAGAAAGAGGATGCAGAGGGTTACTACAAATCACAATTTTAGAATTGGATGATTTTAAATTACAAAGATACATCAGATTCAATATCGAGCTCCTACAAAGTGAAAAAAGGTGTGTATTGTTTTTTTAAATTTTTGCATAAACTTGGTTTGAAAAATTATTTTGAAGGAATTCAAAGGGCATAGTAAAGAATTATTATTGGTAATTGATGCCTTGAGGAAATAAAATGCAAACACCTAGTAAGAAACTTGAAAGTTCTAGCATGACTCATGAAGAAGAGGAAGAAATGAAACATGATATATCAAAATTATGAGACCGAGTGCAACAAATGTCACTTGCACAAAAAGTAACAGAATCTAAGATGGATGGTTTAAAGAAAGATGTAGAAGCTAAGATGGATGGTTTAAAGAAAGGTGTAGAGGCTAAGATGGATAGTTTAAAGAAAGGTGTAGAAGCTAAGATGGATGGCATGGAAGCTAAGATGAATGGCATGGATGGTAAAATGCATGGCATGGATGATAAGATGGAAGAATTGAAGATAAATTTGAATAAGTTGCTGCAAGAAATGGTCACTAATGGTGAAAGGGTAGTAAAAGAAACTCATGATGAGAACAAAAAAAATGTTAATAATGATTTCATAGACTCTAATGTTGGATTGAAGACTCACCATATTCCAAAAATCGATATGAGGAAGTTTGATGGCAAGGATCCCGCAACATGGATACTATAGATGGAGTGATTTTTCGATCTCAATAATGTGCAAAACACACAAAAGGTATGTATTGCAACTTTATATTTGGAACCAAATCCGTTTGTATGGTATCAATGGATTTTCTCTCGTAAACAAATTATTACTTGGGTAATTTTTACAGAAGAAATGACAACACATTATGAGGATACAAAAAGCAACACTTTTTTTAGCCAATTGATAAGTCTCAAACAAAAGGGTTCAATGATGGAGCACATTGAGGAGTTCC